>AWOL01S0031563.1:0-10200 GCA_000715115.1 Nicotiana otophora
AGAATAAACATCATATCAACGTGAAAGAGTGAAGCTATATAAATGTCACATAATAATAAAATGGCAAATAGGCCTACTGGCCACCTAAACTTGCCCTCATTTGTTATCCCGATATATAAACTTACACATTTCCCATTTAAACTTTCTACTTTACAAAAATACAACTAATAAATACCTCTTACAGAGTGTGTTCTACAATTGCGATGACATATATGACACTGTTTTAGTTGTCACCAGGGGCGGATCTACCTTGCAAGTTAGGGGTACCACGACACCCGCTCGCTTCGCTAAAATTTCTATCATGTACATAATATCTCTGTGAAGAAACATATAAATGGATAGAATGGCACCCAGAAATCACAAAGTGGAAGTGGGTGTCACTGGTTTAGCCTTCCCTTTGAAGGCTTTTCTTGGCCTCAAGTATGCAAGTTTGATTCCCTGTATGAGCAGCTCCTTTGATTTTTTCTTTTTTCTACTTATTAAGATTTCTTTTATTTTTCGTTGAACCCTAGGGCCTCATATCTTTTCCTTCTTTTTCGGTTATTTCTCTCATTTTATTACCTGTTAAGTCTCTCTTCTTCATTTTTTTAACTTTCGGTCCTTATTTTATTTCTATCATTATACCTTACTTTATAAACAATTATTTTCTATAGTAATTTTAATTAGAATATAATTTTTTTATTTTTAATGAAACGATAATAATCTATATATTGGAATATAATTTGAGCAATATCTTCTATTAGGTTTTGGAAAAAAATTAAATGGCTTGATTGATAGTCGTTTTGAGTTGAATATCATAGGTTGAATGTTGAAGGTTTTTCTTTGAAAATAATTGTCATACAACTCAATAATTACGATGGAAAAATAAACAAAGAACAATACAAGTAAATTTAATCTAGTCAAACAAAGAATATAGTGTAGTTAAGGTACCCTTTAAGCAAATATTTATATTGGAGGCGCTCTTTCATGAAGTGTTATTTTTCTTTTGTATTTTTATTTAGAAAGTGTTTAAATTAAACGTTAAAATTTTGAACTAAAATCGAATTTATTTGCTTTGTGAATGAAAGACCTATTCAAATTAACCAAAAACTAACCGACCCGACCCATTATTCCTAATCTGTCTTTGTAGCTACTGACATGTATACTGTATGCATAATATGTGACACCCGCAACCTTCAAATCGTGAATCCGCCTCTGACCGTCAGATATTCATTTTAAAAATAAATTTAGACATTTATAATTATGGACCCCACTTCTGTGGTAAATCTGCGTCTTCTTCATCCATTTTGCCCCATTTCTACTCGTTGCCTCAAATGGCCACCACGGCAGTAAAAAGAACTTAGGAAAATCCAGAAATTTGAAATTCACACTCCAAAAATCATATATTTCATATTCACATTACAACAAGCCAAACCAAAAGCAAAGTATATTTTCTTACCCAGATTAGATTGTAAACAATAAATGTGAATAGTCTTCACTACAATAGCTTAAGTCTACCAGAATCTCAAGCAATATAAGTGACGAAATAAATCAGAAAAAATAAATATTATAAGAACAGTAGAAGGATTCAATAAACCTAATCCCTTCCCTCTCTCATCCCTTAATTTTCTTTCCAAAAATTTCCCTCCTGAAACTACCCCAAAGACCAGATCTTAACAGAGAAAATTCTAGCAGAAAAACTTTAGCCGGTCATCTTCTCCAATGATTTATCGGATAAAGTTTTCAGGTTAAACAAGTATCTCGTTGAAGCCGACGTTATCCAATAAACATTCATTGTTATGTTCCTATGCCGATGCCGGGAACAATATTATGACAATATGGTTGAGGGATGGGTAAGAGAAAAAATATGGGAGGGGGAGGTTGGAGATGGGATGAAAGAGGGTGGAGAAAAGAATGGGTGAAAGGGGGTGCTGGAGAGCTTGGAAAGACGATTTTCCTTCTTCCTCTTTTTAAAGTACTTCCATTGTATTTTACTTTTAATTTTTTTTCTGAGTTTAAATTTTTAAAATTAAAATAATTAATCATGTTCACACGCGCTTCATAGGTGTGATTACCACTCACTTTGGCCACATCTGCTATGTCCTTTCCACGTAAGTACGGTCAACGGTCAGATGTGACTATCAATGTTTATATAGTTGAGTTTAAGTGTTTAAATGGAAAAAGTATAACTTTATATACCGAGATGATAAATGAATGCAAGTTTAGGTGGCCACAAGACCTAATTGTATATCAAATATTTAGATCATCCAAAAATAAAAACAGTATCATATGTATTGTAACGAAAGAAATAATTGACTTCCTCTTTCAGGTTTAGGTTATTATCTTTATCAACAAACAGAAATATGGTCCCGATTGCACCAATTTTGTTTTTGGAATCTTCATTTTTCATATTGGTTCTAGTTCTCCCATTCCTTATCTCGAGAATAGTGAGCCCCATTGAAATTGTTATGTACTTACTATTTCGTGTCGAATGATCTATCCAATAGAATCTAATCTGCTCGTTACCGATAAGGGATTATGGGGGAATAATAATTTTTTCATTCTTAACTATTCGTGTTTTACGTTCGAGATTTCGAGTCATCCTGGGGATGAAATTAATTTTGTTAAAAAATACTTTACTCCTCGGCACAAATTCAAATTTAATCGGATTCCAATGTAAATATAAAGCACCGGTAAAAATAGTCTACGTACGTACGGGTCAAGTATCAAGCCTTGTGAAATAACTTCTTGGAAATTCTTGGCTGACAATACGTACCTTTCTCTGCTAGCTAAAGATTTCTTTCTTTTGATATTAAAATCATTGTGAGCTTTTTTATATTTAAGAGTCAGTTATCTTAACAAGACAATACTTAAACGACAGAAGTATTATATTCAACTTGTGGCACTTCTTCATCAAAGGGTATTCTAACTTGTGGCACATTTGTCCAGCTTGAAATTTCTAAGATATTTTTTGAAATGGATGATTTATTCATATCCACCTTGAAAATTTTGGTAAGGGTCACAACAACTATGTTTCAACCGCCAAACTTGTTGGTTTGGCTATATAACTTTTCAATATCTATTTCAGAATTAAACTGTATTGTTATTGTTGTTGATTTCAGTTCAATGGAACCTGTTTCATTTAAATCAGATATATTCTATTTCTCTATATCGTAATTCACTACTCATGTAACATTTGCAATAACCCAACTATATTCCTTGTATTATTTCTCAATATATTCATATCTCATGCAGGAAAAAGAAAAGCAATAGAAGATCAAGTGCTCTATCACTTCTATTAAGTTTCACCAGCTACAAAATATTTCGAGGATTAAAAGTTAATTTTCTCTCTTTATATTAGAAAATGATAATGTAAAAAATAACAAACAAAACATTACAGTCTAATAATTATATTTTTATCCAAAAAAAAGATATAGACAAGAAATTTTTATGTGTGGTATGAAAATATATCTTTCGAAAAATCTCGGTGTTTGTTATTAGAAATTAGTTTCAAGGAAAGTTTGCATTAAAAGTGAGAAAATGACTTTGCTCACTTATGATAGAAGTCATTTAACAAGAGATATTCATTTTTTAGTATGACAAAATATTTATTTTGTTTGGAAGTCATTCTCTTTATAATTATTTTAACATGAAACTTTATATTATCCACTACAAGAAAAGGCTCAATTTGTGCCGGTTTATCTATGGGGTTTTTAGAAACCCCCACTATTATTTTATTTTGTGACGTTTATTTTAAACCCCACAAAATAATTCTGTTTGTGACGGTTTTATTTTGGAGGTTTGCAAATCGCTGCAATATCTATAATTTGCGGCGGTTACTAACCCCCACAATTTTATAATTTCCGTTATTTATATATATATATATATACACACACATACTCCATATATTACAAAACAAAACTCTTTTGAGAAAAATTAAACAATAAAAATATTATTTAAAATAGATTACACGATCAAATTATGTAGCAATCCACAAAATTGAAGATTCAAATCCAATTGAGGAACAATTCTACGTTCCTTATTTAAGGAATTGTTTGTTTTGCAAATAAATTCTACCAAAATTATAATGTGGAGATTATAATTGAGGTATAAATAATGACTGAAATTAGTTAATTGCAAAAAACAAATATCATGAAATTAGCGGGAGGATTATATTAGCGACAATTAGCATGGAATTAATATTTACCTTTTTATGAATGTTTTCTTTTTATTTGGCGTGGAATATATTTCCCGCTAATCTCTCACTAAATTTTTGGCGCAAAGTTAAAATTTTCAGAAAATTCAAGCGCCTTTTTTCGTTGTTGTGAATTTTAACTTAACAAAAAGAGAAAAAGAAGCACTCTTCTTACGGCTTAGGTTTTCCCCAAATCAAATACTCCCAAAGGTTAGCTATTTTCCAAAATCAAATACTCCCAGAACCCCCAAATTGCCGGCAATGTCCCCTCAACGTACTCCGCTAAGTTAATATATTCTCATTAGTTTGTTGTTCTATGAATCTATGTCTCTTCGTAGCTATTACGGGAAGGAATTCTGATTTGTGCTTCCGCTCACGCTGCAGAGCAGATATGTTTTTCTTTATGTTATGTAGTAGTATAATTTTTCATATACGTCAGAGGGAGTGAGACGACTAACAGTGGCTGCTCTCATCAGCGCCGTAGAGAATATTTAGCTGAGAATCAGAAGACCGGTATGTATTGGCTCTTATGTCGTTTCTTCCGCAGTTCTCCTCTAACAACCCTAGTTTTTGCATTTCTCAACTCTATAAATTTCTTCCAATTCAGTTAATGGGTTTAATTTATATGTATCTTTATGGATTTATTACTCGCATTTGTCATTGATTATTGTATTGTACTATTTGTGACGTGAGCAAACTTATCTTTACAATGACAGTTGATTGTGATGAAATATATGAAATCTTAGGATTATGGTGGTGATTCAGTTGAAAAAATCGTAGAAGTTAAGAATATCTGCCCGATTTATGCTCTCCGATAAGCTAGTGCTCTGTCTTATCAAAGCTTATTTTATTGTTTGGCGTCTACTACATGCATATAGTTTGGATAGTTTTTCAATAGTCAGCATCCAAGGAGAGTTGAAATCCTAAGGTTGATTATGTTGCTTTAGTTAAGAGAAGCCTCATAACTTCAAGACATTCTCAAAAAGCATTCCAATGATAAAGGTTCATAATAAGTTCATCTACAACTAAAATTCTAGCTCAACCAACTAAAATGGATAAATGCAAGAGAAGGTAGAATATTGGTTCATTGCTAGAGCTCACTTGGCCATGATTCAAAATCTAACTTCAGTAGGTTCTTTATAAACTTTCCTTCTTCATCTTACTGTTTGCTATTCCAATGATTCTCTTATTAATTGATGTTTGCCTCATTTATTTTATATTAGTTTAATTTGGAGCACGAGTTAGGAAAAAAGAAGCAGCAGCAGATTGGGTGCATATTTGCTAGTTTAAGGAAGTCTTGTTTGAAATAATATGACATAAATTTTGCATCCAACTATCACCTAAATCAATTTTTAGGTAGTTAGTATAGGTTCACTTCTTGGGAGTGATATTGGTGCTATTCAATTTATTCTTGCTTACTGACAGATATATAAGCTCTAAAAGGTATATAAGTTTAATTGGAGAGCTCTGTGTCCTAATAAAACGAGGAATAGAGAGACAAAATGAGCTTTTGATTTCAAGGTATGTGAGTATTGAAATATCTTGAATAAAGTACTTTGTATAAAGTATTATTTTACAAATTCTTTCCTCAACTTATTTGTGTTGAGATAGTGACAAACCGGTCAGGTTGTAATATACTAACTTTTTAGTTNATTGTATTGTACTATTTGTGACGTGAGCAAACTTATCTTTACAATGACAGTTGATTGTGATGAAATATATGAAATCTTAGGATTATGGTGGTGATTCAGTTGAAAAAATCATAGAAGTTAAGAATATCTGCCCGATTTATGCTCTCCGATAAGCTAGTGCTCTGTCTTATCAAAGCTTATTTTATTGTTTGGCGTCTACTACATGCATATAGTTTGGATAGTTTTTCAATAGTCAGCATCCAAGGAGAGTTGAAATCCTAAGGTTGATTATGTTGCTTTAGTTAGAGAAGCCTCATAACTTCAAGACATTCTCAAAAAGCATTCCAATGATAAAAGTTCATAATAAGTTCATCTACAACTAAAATTCTAGCTCAACCAACTAAAATTGATAAATGCAAGAGAAGGTAGAATATTGGTTCATTGCTAGAGCTCACTTAGCCATGATTCAAAATCTAACTTCAGTAGGTTCTTTATAAACTTTCCTTCTTCATCTTACTGTTTGTTATTCCAATGATTCTCTTATTAATTGATGTTTGCCTCATTTATTTTATATTAGTTTAATTTGGAGCACGAGTTAGGAAAAAAGAAGCAGCAGCAGATTGGGTGCATATTTGCTAGTTTAAGGAAGTCTTGTTTGAAATAATATGACATAAATTTTGCATCCAACTATCACCTAAATCAATTTTTAGGTAGTTAGTATAGGTTCACTTCTTGGGAGTGATATTGGTGCTATTCAATTTATTCTTGCTTACTGACAGATATATAAGCTCTAAAAGGTATATAAGTTTAATTGGAGAGCTCTGTGTCCTAATAAAACGAGGAATAGAGAGACAAAATGAGCTTTTGATTTCAAGGTATGTGAGTATTGAAATATCTTGAATAAAGTACTTTGTATAAAGTATTATTTTACAAATTCTTTCCTCAACTTATTTGTGTTGAGATAGTGACAAACCGGTCAGGTTGTAATATACTAACTTTTTAGTTGTTTTGATTTTTAAAAAAAATATAATTTTCCAGTATGGATGGGTGTGTGTGTTGTATTATCTTTAGGAAGGAGGGGAAGATTGCCTTACCTCCAAGATTATAACACTATGGAGTCCACCCTAACCAAAATAAATAAAAAATACAGTGAGGTGTAAAACATCCTCTTGTGCCCAAAATTAAAAGACAACAGGACTGGAGGCTTAACCCACAAAGAAATTTTCCTTATTATACTTTGTTCTAATGCTAGGTACTTGAAATTTATCTAAAATGAAAGTTCTCTTGATTTCCCTGGACAAAAGGTAGAAAGACATGTACATCTTACTTTCCGATGTGTTGGAAGCCATTTTTGCCAAGTAATCCGCTACTTGGTTAGCTTCTCTATAGCAATGCACAGGAGTGATATTGGCTTGGTTCATACATTATAAGATATCATCTATCGTGTTCTTCATTTTATAATTGTCATCCATGTTACCATAATGGTTTCAGGGATGGGTTGTAGTCTGACCATATAATCACAGTACTTGATCCAAGGCAATGTCAACTTACATTTCGGAAAGGATCGCTGTACAACAGCCATAATATTCCAAATTATCTGTTGCTGCATATTGTACAAATTGAACTTCTTTTGATCTCCACATTTATACAAGCATTTATTCTTCCAAATTTTCCAACAGGTAATGATTGGAATTATCTGCAAAGCTTGTTTGTGAACAACATTTTTAGACCTTTGTTGCCACCAGTGGTTGAGCCACCCGCGAATAGGTATGTATACATGCTTAATTCCAAGGGGAGCACCTATCGCTTTCCAGATAAACCTTGCTGCATCACTTTCCATAAACACATGTTAGATAGACTCATTGACATGGTTAGTACAACAAACTCATGTAGAAATAATTTGTATACCAAAGTTAAGTTGTACTTCATCAAAAGGAAGTTTTGACAACCATAATCTCCAAGTTAGAAAGGAAATTTTAAAAATTATGCTAGAATGCCATACCTTACTAAGGAATTGATCCTTAGTTTTAATAGATTTGAACATGTTCTGAGTTGTTTTGACTTCATACTGTGATATGTGAGGTAATTGTGCGACACTTTTTATCTACAGGATCTTAATGATATACTGCATAGTAGCTTACTCATTATGCTACTCATTATTCTACTAAGTGAGGATTGCAATTTTGTGAAGGATGCTTGCAAAATGAAAACATCAATTTGATGTTAATCCATGAAAAATTATTAGCACCAAGGAGCATGATAACAAGTTTTTTTATTGTCACTCTGTTCAAGTTCAACTATGATTATTGTTTGTTTGCGCTTCTAGTTTTTCTTGTAATTTCGATTATCCCCAATTTTGAAGTTTTTTTTTAAAGTGTGGATGGCAATTTTAATATTTAAAGCATCATCAGTTATTAACAAAGGTAGCATGCATTACCATCTTCTTTTCTTTTTCTTATTTTTGAAGCAGCAGCATGTTGTGTTTCTTTTCCTATATTAATAGTACTTTTCTATAAAGTATTCCTTTTGATAAATATGTACAATGATATATGTATATTAATGATATATGTATATCAGTGATGTTCATTTTTCTAATTATGTATAAGGATTTTCATTGTTTCAGCCCAAGGATTGGGAGAGTTAGCTTACTTCACCTTGAATGGAAGATAATGGGGTGGCAGCAACTCGAATCAGCAAGCAAATCTTTTGTACAATTTTTTTTATGTTTATTTGATGTGCAACTACATATTTTTATGAATTTAAGGTGTAATGTTCAAATTACCATACACGAGTTCTCATTCCTTTAGTTTGATATGATTTTGAATTTGTGATGCTTGTTACGACAGATTTTTTTAATGAAATTCGATTTACATTAAATGTGTTATATAGTAAAATTGTTTATTTGCATTTTAGGCTCGATGTAATTTGAATTCTAAATTTTAAAATAGCAATTTGTGGCGGTCATAACACCTCCAAGAATTAAATTTATATAAATATTTATTATACTGTGGCGGTTTTATACCTATACAAATTTAATTTTTCAAAACATTGAGATGATAGTGTTGAGGTTTTAAATTGTCACAAATTGACTTTAAAACCGTCACAAATTAAAGTCATTTTGTGACGGTCGTCGTGGAGGTTCTAAAAAACCGTCGCAAATATGCTTGTGGCGAACGTAAGTGTGACGTTTTTTAAAACCGCCGCAATTCATATTGTGGGGGTCAAAAAATACCATAAAGTAATAAAATAACCCCCATAAATTGAGCCTTTTTTTGTAGTGATCACTCCAACAAATATAACAAATATTTACAAACTATTATCAACTTTTTATATTATCTTTTTTTATCAAAGTACTAATCTTACTATCAATCTTTTCAAATAATGTAGTTTTAACTTACTAATTAAAGATCAAAAAATTATTTTCTTTTCATAAAAAATGACTTCTATATTACTCCCTAAATACAAATTTTACGTTGGCCCTTTCTATTTCTTGCTTTCCCCGGAAACTTACTCAAAAAAAAGACAGAATAGCCTAATAGACATTTGTACTTGTTCGCGTTTGTCATCTCGATCCTTGTACTCAATGAAGTTTTATCCAGACACTTATAGTTATTCAAAATTAATATTTTAGACCCTCTAACCGCATGTGTTCTTCAAACGCCTTGATGTGGATGCCACATCAGTATCCACAACAGATTTTCTTTATTATTTAATTTAGTTTTTAATATTATTCAAAAATTATAGTTTTTTTCTTTTCCATTCCACCATCACCTTCCTAAGGGTGGCATGTGGGCCGGGCCCGATCCTAAGTGGGCTTCGTGGGTTCGATCCTAAGTGGGCGGGTTCTAAGTGGTCCCGGACTTCTTGTTGGAACCGTCTCGGGACCGGGACCACGAACTAACGGTCCCGGGGTTAAGTGGGTCGGTCCCGGGCCTAAGTGGGCCCAATGGATACTTTCTATTTATTAATTTTTTTTATAGAAGGTAGAGAAAAAAAAAATGGTAATAACAATATTTAAGGCAATTCCTTGTAAATTATATTATAGAATTGTGACCTAAATTTTTTAATTCAAATTTAAAGACAAAAATATTTTAAAGAGATATTCAAAGCAATGCGTTATAATTTTATTATAGCATTAAAAATATATGGCAATATCTTTCATAGTCTTCCCCCTCCCTATGGAATGAGCACAACAAGGTGCTAATACCACCGTTGAGAGAAGAAAAAGAAACTAATCAAGATGTGCGAAAATACAAGTTACATATTAATTTTTGTTCATATAAGTTACATGGTATCTCTTACAAATTTCATAAATCCTTTAAGGTCCGGAGGAATATTCGTTGGTGGTGGCGGAAATGAAGCTTGGTCATCACCGCTTCCAGGCGAAGCATCATC
>AWOL01S0031569.1:0-15138 GCA_000715115.1 Nicotiana otophora
ACGCTCGGGCCAAGTATGGTACCGGGTGCCGGCCACGTCCCTTCAGGTTTGGGGCGTGACAACTCGTCCTCGAATAAGGGTCAAAATCCGTCATTAGCATTCAATGTGGTTCAACTGTTGGTTCACACACAGTAGCAGTTTCAAATTTTGGCTAACTCCCTAAATTTCCAAAAGAAACATTTCTCTAGAGTCTCCCCTGTAACTGTGCCTATCCACCTGCCAGAGCAACACCAAAACAATTCCTAACAATACATCCGCAACTTGACAAAACATCACCATGTATAACAACATCACTAATCTCATCATTACGTGCATTATACTATCAAGAGTGGTATCTAGACATGAGCTGCACATATTTAAATCATAACACACAAAAGTACCTTTCAAATCACAATCATTTAACTATAAACTCAAGTGGGAACATTTTGTTTCCTTAACACTTTTGCCCCTACATGTGGTCTCCTCAACTTACAGACTTCGCCATAACACATTAATGGAGACAATCGCAACTCCCGGACTTTTCTAACAAGGATAGCAAATAGTTGCTCCTGACAATCCCATTATCCTTTATCTTCACCTTATTAGACATAGACACATAAAACACCGGGTACACGAAGAACAATAATAGGGAAACATCATACTCATAGTTTAGCCTATTTCCTTTCAAAATTTCATAAGGCATAATGTGACATCACATACTTTACCTTTATTAACAATTCACATAGCATCCTCATGCAGAAAATATTTAGAATAACCCAATCACTTTCTTCATCTCTAAACCTCTACGCCGAACACCCAAACAAAACCTTTGACAACCTCCAACAATTTGACCTTATTTCACAAGACCATGTTGTCTCCAAAACCCACGAACCATCACATATTCTCCTTGTGCCCATATTCGCATCTTTAACAGGTACACCCATTTTGAAAATTCTTCCATGAATCCGAAGTTATTTTCTTCCGTTCCTCCAATGCCACACCGCAGACCGAAGATAACGTAGAACACTCCATGACACTTTTCGTAATCCACTACAAAAGATAAATACTTAACCATACTACTGGCTCGAAATCCTTAGGCACCACACTTTAATTAATTGTTTTTCAACCTACTAGAACCATTGCTGAGAGTCACCCACTCTGACTTGTCCCCTAATATAATCAAACTCCAAGGCCCTGTTAGCACATGAACAGCCTCTCGACAAAGCAACCAGCTGAATTTCTTTCCTTACATATCACATCCACACGAAGCATAGAATCTGAGTCTTCCCAAAATCTAAACATGAATCGATAAGGCCAAATATAACACACATTCCTCAAATCCTTATGTTAAATATTTCATGAACATTCTGATTCACTAGCCACATTCACATATTCGACCTTTTATTGAATAGTCAGTAAAATTCTTCGTAGAAGCTTCATTAACACCACACAACCGCTTACCTGCTCACATGAGATATAGCAACTGTGGAAATTCCATGCCGACATCCTCCAACAACGCTGCACCGAGTACAATTAACACGAAGCCAATAAATCATCCTGAGCCCGTGCTCATTCACTAGCTGTACAAGTCCGTTCACTCCTCATGGACATCAACTAAAGGTGCGACAATACATTCCAATCCAAAGTCATGTTGTATCCTGCTTCATATTAAGCAACTCCCTCCTGTCACACCCAATCTTCCTCAATATAGCAGCCAATATTCTATATTAAGCCCGTAGACCTAGTCACTCTCCACCATGAATCCCAAATCACTCTAACTTCCCCCCGAAGTGTGTGGCTCTCCTACCACAGAACTCGTATGCTACTCTGCCACTCTCCCACTTTGGTCAAACCCTCTATTTTAAGCAACTACTCGACATCTGTTTCCTTACACTTGGCCTTCTAGAAGTTTAACCACCGCAAGGCACCTCCCACATGTCCTTCCTCATCCTTCGCTGCCCAATTGTTGCCTTAACTCAAAATTCATCTCTGTAGCACCTGAACCAATAGATTACCGCCAAATCTAAACATCCCCGAAGATCATCTTCTTTGAGCCATCAATATTAAGATTATAGATTCGATTGTGAACCACAACACATGATGCTTCTCCGACACCATTCACAATACTCTGCCCCAAAGGCGATTTGAAGAAGGCCATAATACCGGCAAACTTAGCACATTCAATAAAGGACGACGACACCACATCTCGGATGAAGATTCCACCACACATGAAAATACTAAGTCTCATTACTCCATCAATCCAACCCGAACATTCTTAGTCCGATTGCCTTTCCCTCTGCTAGAAATAAAACACTGAACCTCTGAATCACGCATTGAGAAAAATATCCTTTCAATTCATTCACTGCCCCTACACATAGAGAAGTATCCTACCATTACTTTAATACTGTGTGATAACAACTCATGAACATCATAGCAATTGGTGCATAGCTCCCCAAAACCACCAGAAATACAGATACTGAGCTGAGATGACAGAACATCCTTCCACAAGGCGACGACATTAGTCCAATCGAATACGCAGGGAGAAACATCCTACTCTAAATCAGTAGTTCCATTAAAATTCCTCGATTCCAAATTTATAACAAGCGCTTCACATCGCATAAGATTGAATAGGAAGGAAATGAAGGCATAAGAATCAAAGGAATCAAATTGCACGATGAGGAATCAAGAAGGGAAGTGCTCCTATCAGCCCAGTTGCCTCTCGAAGATAAGTACTGACGTCCTCGTACCGATCGATAAGACTCTACTAGACTCACTCATAACTCGTGAGACCTAAGTGAACCTAATGCTCTAAAACCATGTTGTCACGATCTAAAATCCATTAAAGGCCGTGATGGCACCGGACACCGCTGTCAGGCAAGCCAAAAATGAATACTTAATTTGGTACTCATTTTAATATTTTTGAAATCATATTTCCTTCAATTAAATAGTAAAAGATGGAATTTACCAAGTAAATAATAATATTTGTAACAATTTCAATACAAGACAACCTATAATCACCCCAAAACCCGGTGTCACAAGTGCATGAGCATCAATTAGTAAGTAAAATAAAATATAGCATCTGTCAGGAATATAAATTTGACAGGAAAAATATAAATACTCTGAAGGAGACTCTGCTGGCTGCGGATCGTAGTATAGAGTGTAGCTCACCTAAGTCCCTGCAATAACCGTGCTTCCTCGCCCACAAGGCCACTAGACATATATGTGCCTACACTAACATGTGCAACAAGTGTAGTATGAGTACGTAAATCAACGCGTACCCAGTAAGTATCCCGCCTAACCTCGAAGAAGTAGTGACGAGGGGTCGACTCGGACACTTACTATGGGCTATAAATAAAATACCAATGATATAATTAATCATGGATCATGTATAACGGTTGTAACATCCATATCATGAAATAAGTAAACAATCCTTTTGTAAATAAGAATTTTTCCAAATTCATTTTACATCATTTAACAATTTATATCTCCAGCCAATAAAGCACTGTCAATTATTATTATTTCTATGGAGTTAACATGCACAAGTCATGTCGAGGCCGTACGACCCGATCCAATATATAAATATAAATTGTGCACGGCCGAGGGTCGCACGGCACGAACCAACATATAAATATAAACCTGCCGAGGCGAACGACCCTATCCCATGAGAGTAGTGGAAATTTACCCCACTCGCGGAATATATTTGCGACGGGTTGCACGTAGATTTCTTAAATTCTTTTTCAAAAATACGAAATTCAACGAAAACTTTCAAGTCTCAAAATCCTCAATTTCAACTCTTTTCAAGGCAAACAAAATAAACATAATAAAATAACTGTATCAACACGGCATGGTGTAAGCCTAAAACTACCCAGAGATAAGCATAATTAGCATCTACGCACGGACTCTTGTAACCTCGTGCGTACGTAGCCCCCGCAAGTAGAAGCACATATTTAATCAATTCACCTATGGGGTTGATTCCCTCTTACAAGGTTAGAAATGAGACTTACCTCGCTCCGTAATTCCATAACCTGCTACAAAGCCTCTCTAACAACTCAAACTGATGCCCGTCACTCCAAAACTAGTCAATAAATGTGCAAACCCATAAATATATACTCTAACACTCATTATAATTTAATTTATATTAATTTCCAACTCCGCTCGAAAAGTCGATAAAATCACCCTCGAACCCACGTGTCCGTATTTCGAAATTTTTTGAAGATAACCATTACCCATAACCTCACGAACTCAAATATATGATTTTATTTCCAATTACATCCCCAAATTCGTGGTAAAAAATACAAAATTTCCAATTCTAGGTTTTCTATCAAAATCTCACAATTTCTACCAATTTCCATGCTTGAATCCATATAAAAACCATGTACTTGACTCAAAAATAGGTGAGGATAACTTACTTTTCTATTGATGATAAAAACCTCCACCTGCACCTCTTCAAGAATTGCCCAAACCAAGAGAAAATGAAAGAAAATGGGCCAAATCCAACAACCTCTCGCACCTGCGGAAATTCCATCGCAGGTGCGGCTCCAACTCAGCCTAACAGTCTCGCATCTGCGCTCCATGTAGCGCATCTGTGCGTCCGCTTCTGCGGTCCATGCGCCGCACCTGCGCCCATCGCCCGCTCCTGCGTTGCCCTCTTAGCACCTCCACCTTCGCAGTTGCTCCCAAATGTTCCACACATGTGGTTGCTGGCCAGCCTCCTCTCCTTTGCACCTGCGACGCTTGGCTAAAACCTGTGGTCCTTTTAACGCAGGTGCGATTGCACCACATATCATTTGCCTCAGCATTTCATCCATCTCCAAACTCGATCCATCAACCATCCGAAATCCACCTGAGGCCCTCGAGACCTTAACCAAATATACCAACACATCCCACAACATATTACAAACTTAGTCAAGTCATTAAATCACATAAAAAAATGCTAAAAACACGAATCACCCTCCAATTCAAACTTAGTGAACTTTGAAACTTCAACTTCTACAATCGATGCCGAAACCTATCAAATCATGTCCGATTGACCTCAAATTTTGTATACAAGTCATAATTGACATTACAGACCTATTCAAACCTCCAGAATCAGAATCCGACCTAGATATCAAAACGTCTACCCCCGGTCAAGCTCTCCAAAAACATTCAAATTTCTAACTTTTGCCAAATGACACCAAAATGACCTATGGACCTCCAAATCTACATCCGGACGCGCTCCCAATACCAGAATCACCATACGGAGCTATTCCCAGGACCGGAATCCCAAACGGACATTGATAACACTGAAATACACTTCAACTCAAATTTATGAAATTCTTCCAAAATGCCAACTTCCATAATAGGCGCCAAAATGCTCCCGGGTCATCCAAAACCCGAACCGGACATACGCCCAAGTCCAAAATCATCGCACAAACCTGTTGGAATATTCAAATCCCGATTCCAAGGCTGTTTTCTCAAAAATCACACTTTAGTCAATTCCTTCAACTTAAGGCTTCCGAAATTAGAATTTTCTTTCCAAATGAACTCCGAACATCCCAAAATTAAATTCTGACCATGTGTACAAGTCATACTACCTGAATTGAAGTTGCTCAGGACATCCAACCACCGAGCAATACGCTAAAGCTCAAACGACTGGACGGGTCCTTACATAGAATGTTTTGGATCCATGCCTAGTAGAGTCCTTCTTGTCGGTGTGTTTTCAACCACATCTATAATGAGGAGGCTACTTGGAAATTTAGGAATTTCACACTTCTTTATTACTCCATATCATGCGATATAGCTCAAGATAGGAAACTAATCTCCACGTCATGTCTCATTTTCCATATGAGTAACCCATGAGTTTGAGCTAGCAAAGAGGGGATGAAAGAACCAGTTGCTAGGAGAAAATATCCTTGTATCTATTTTTTTGACCACGCCACCAGATCATGTAGTGAGAACACCTATGAAATGAAAGAGGTTTGCTTGTTCCATTAAGCCAGAATGCTATATTTGTAAGAAGCGCCAATTGGGGACGTGTTGGATGACTCTTGAAATATGATATGGTAGTGGAATAAGAGGTCACAAGAAGAAAAAATGCCATAGGTTGGGTACACCTAGACCGTTCTGCCCGATATGCGGGCGGGAACATTGTACGCCGTGTTGTGAATATGCTTAGGAGTGTGTTAAGGGTGGTAGGCTTGGGAAATTTCTAATGCACATACAGAAAACCGTTACAGAGATTTTTACTCCCGATGTGAAGGCCTGGAGGAAACATAAGAGGATTTCTTATGACTTATGCAAAAAGGGTAAATATCAGGTTAGTGGGGTGAGTCAGCTTAGCGGACCTCAAACCAGTTGCGTGAAAGGTAGGAGACGTCATTCGGGGGGTAAGTCACTATGGTACCAATGTATATTATTGATATGGATTCGAGGGGCATCAGTTAAGGTACTGTCCTGTCAACCTAAAGTCATCAAGTCACTCCTTAGTACATCATTATGAACATGCATAATTTATCTTTGTTGTATATGTACATAAATATGGTCTTAACAAGACGCTGAATCACAAAACATTCCATGTACTTACTTTCTGAATGAGACACATTATTTGTGAAGCAACTCTTTCACAAGTTCACTTATTTACAACATCTTGTGGAATTGCGCTCTATAATTATTTCCTTGAAGTGAGTTATAACCCTAGGCTAATACTACCCATTTATTTCCCCAAGTTCTCAACAAAGGGCTATACCTGATGAATTTCTTATAGGACCTTCTGATTCAAATGGATAACATCTGCTCACTTATGCTTATGCATGCACCGTCATAAAGTTTACCTATGTGGTATCAAATCCAATGTATAGCGGCCCAGTATTGAGATCCTTCTTGAGCCACTATTTTTCTCTCTGGTGTATGTGGCTCCTATGGTTTGAAAAATCACTTTACTCCTTTGTGAATATTATTATGAATCCTTTTCACTGTGTATTAACATGAGAGCATGTCTTAGCACCTATCATATGTGTACATGTCAATTAAAAGGGTTCACTTGTCCGCAAACATATTTCTGGGAAATTTGAGATTTTCACAAATTCATCACATGAAGATGTTTTGTTGGCCCATCTCAGTATGACTTTCATTTCCATTTAGAACATTCTGTAGTAAGTTGATCACTTTGTTCCTAGCATTGCAGTTTCCCATGATCTCATATTAAATTGTTCATTCTCTCTAACCAATATATGATATTACCCCAATATTAAGATGTCCTAGCTATGTGGTTTCACTCGTGAAAGATTGAAATTAGATGCTTTCAGATTTTGGCACATATCGTGAGCATATTGATTTGAAAGACAAGTTTGTCGTATCTCTAGTCCTCTTATATAGGATCAACTATAGGCAAGGGTTAAACTATCAGAATGATAATAATCTCACAAGTGTTCAACTTCTTTTTTTAATCCTCATTGTCTTGTGGCATATCTATTCCTTGTGTTAGTTAATGTTAAGAGCCTAATGCAACTACATGTATTTTGAAATCCACATCATATTCAGGGTGCCAGAATATTCTCACTTCAGGTTAAACTGATTTTCTCTACATTCCAAGAGGCGACTGGTGTCACTTACTTGGCTATTTCTCTTTGAGGCCTACTATTGCCGAACAAGGCACATATGGAATGAAATAATTGTTGTTGTCCTTTTCATGACTCATAGTCTTCTAGGAATAATAGATGCTAATGTTTTTATCCTCCCGATCATGCCTCTCATAGATCACATGTCAAAAATGATTAACTTCTTTTACATCTTAAGATCATGTACACGGTCCCTACATTATTAATGCCTACTAGGAAACTCTATGCCTCATTTGTTGAATCAATGATGTCATCATAATGATGAACCATGTCAGCGGTATTAGTAGTAACATGCATGTCTCTTAGGATATAACCACCTGAAATGCCCTGCTAGTACAATGATGGAATCTTGAAATAAAAAACAATTCCAGCCCAATCTCGGACCTCATTTTTCCTATTTAAAGTAACCTATGGGAGTTATTCAAACATGTCAAAGAAGAAGCGACATCCCTTGATCAAATATATTGGATAGGAAGTTTTCTGTTCATATGCAAGCTAGAACATCTTAGAGTAATTATTGGAGGTCGCCAAAGGTTTAATTGGGTGTTCGGCGTAGGGATTTAAAGTTGAAGAAAGTGAACGGGTTATTCTCAAGATTTTCATTATGAATATATTGGGTGAATTGATAAGGACGGTAAAGTATGTTTAGTCACATTAGGCCTTATGAAATCTTGAAGGAAATAGACCAAACTATGAGTATAATGTGTCCCTATTATTGTCCTCCGTGTACCCGATGTTTGATGTGTCTATGTCTAAGAAGGTAGTTGAAAATACTTTGTCTGTCATTGAGGTGAAAGCTTGTGAAGGTTAAGTTGATGGATAATTGGATTGTGAGGGGTATCTATTTGCCATCTTTGTTGGATAAGTCCAAGAGTTGAGATTGTCTACGTTGATGTGTTATGGCGTATATTGTAAGTCGAGGAGGCCACCTTGAGGGCCAAAAATGTTAAGGAAATAAAATCTTCTCACTTGAGTGTATAGTCAAATGACTGTGGATCAAAAGGTTCTTTCTTTGTGTTACAATTTAAATATGTGCAGTTCATGTCCAAATGCTACTTTTAATAATGTAATACCGGTAATGTTGAATTTTATATTATTTGTATGTTATGATGCTTTGTTGAGTTGTGGATGTATTGTTAGGAGTTATTTTGGTGTTACTCTGGCAGTTGGATAGGCCCAATTACAAGGCAGACTCTGTCGAAATATCTGAAAAATTTGGGAGTTAGTAAAATTTGGGAGCTTAAGATATGTGGAAGAAGAAACGAGTTATGTAAAGTGTTTGGGGACGGACTCTACTCCTCATTCGAGGACGGATGTTCTTAAGTGGGGGAGAATGTAGCACCCCGAATAATTTTGCAGTACATAAGCGCTATTAAGAAAGTTGATGTGTGCTAATTATATTATTTTGTGTGCAGACGAGGACTATTAATATGATGGATACCGATTAGATATGATAATAAGTGTACGAGGCACATTATAAGTGATGTAGGGTCTAAGGAGAGCCTTAAGTCCAAGTCAAGTTAGAAATTACATAATAGACTCAAGTTCCAAATGAGTACGCACAAGACAAACTTTTGGACGATCATATTTACATATATATATATATATATATATAGGGATTTATGTGATCTTTGAGTCTAGTTTCTAACGCTTCAAATCGTTCATCAGTCGGACAAGCCTACAAGAAGTTAGGACTCAATTACCAAAGGCTGGCAGAATATGATTCTGCTGTCTATTCTGCGACCGTAGAATGGTCGCAGAACTGACAAGTTTAGCCTAGTTCCGAGAACCAGTTTTGCGGTCCATTGTGCGGACAGTATACACGTTCTACAGTCTATTATATGATCGTAGATCTGAGTTCGGAGAGTTCATTTTCGTATTTTTATAACCCGACCCCATTTTGATAAATAGCCTTTGGGGCTCATTTTGAAGACAAAAACCCGATATGTTTAGAGAGAAGTAAGAGTGTTCTAGAGAGAGTAAGAAGCTCAAGTGCTTAGTTTATCAAGATCTTGTCCAAGCTTTGAAATCCAACAAGGAAATCTCACAAGATCTTCACTAAAGAGGTAAGGATCAAACCCTAGTCTTCAATTTCGAGTTTGGGGAAAAAGATGGGTGATGAGGAGTATGATTCTTGGGTGTAAGAGTAATATTTATACATGCATGTACTAATAAGGTTTGTGGGAATATTGTTGAGCTCAAATAAGTAAGGATTGGGTTGGGAATTGAAAAAATCTTGTGGAAGAACCTTGTAATCAATTTTCACACCTAGTGTTTAATAAAATGCTCGAATGACCTGAGACTAATTATGGTTCACTTTTGTTATGTTTCAAATTAGATTTAAGTTGCTAGGATTTCCGGAACAATGTTGTAATTTAAGGAAAGCTCAAAGCGAGGTGTGTTGGCTAAACTACGCTTATATAGTTAATTTCCATGATGTTCTTGTAAGTTTCAAGTATGGTTGGCTTAAGTTCTTTATTCTCATGTTTTGAGTTGTTCCCAATAAATTCAATCGTCCTCAGTAAGCAAAGGGTCGATAATTATTTATTCAAAATGTGTTCCGAATGGTCCTATCACATTATGTTTTCCTTTGGGATTGTGTTCAAGAATGATATGTGTATTAAAATGTTATGGCTTTGAGTCGTGTTTCAACTGAAATCTAGTATGCCAAACTGTGTGAGAAAAAATAAATATGCTTAAGACTCTTAATTGCTCATATGTGTATCTAAAGTCTTGATTGAAAATGTCTTGTTGTTGATGATCTATAAAGATGGTTCGAAGTGAAATAAGTGAATTGGAGATATAAATTGTGGCCAACATGCCAAGAGTTTAAGTTATACTTGTGGCCAATGGTGCCAATGAAGTGAAATGATGTGAGAAAGATTATGAAATGAGCTTTTATTCAACTGTTCTAAAATTGACTTTGAAAATAGAATTGCCTGAATGCTTATGAACTCAAGTGATGCCCATATGTGGCTGTTTTAACTAATGTTGTGCTTTGTAAGTAGTTTCAGTGTGTTTTGCGTTCTTACATATTATTGGGTGGAAATTGTGTATTGCCCTTTTTGTAGAAAAGTGTTTCAAGAATAAATGATGTGTTACTCATTTATGAATTTAACTTGTGCTTCGATTGCCAACCATTTTACTCCATTTCTTGGAAAGCAATCCATTGCGTTTAAAGTCTTCATTATTGATGAACTTAAAGTTGTTATTTCCGGAATATTATATATGTTTATATTTATGATGATGATACATGAGAGGGATATAATTAAAGTGTTTAATATCAAATACGGCCATCGTGCCTTGAATAATGAATCTTGTGAATGGCCAAAAGAGCCAAAGGAATATTGTTGTTGTGATTGGTTGAAAGTACTAATGAATATTTATACAATTTGAAAGATGATGAGGTAAATATATTTGTATTTATGTTATATTTGTGTGCAATCCAAAAATATTTTTAGGAGTATCGATAGTCACCGAGAAAGGGTAGGTTAAAATAACATAACCCCGAAACTACACGTGCCGGTGTAGGAGTGGATTGTGATTATTCCCCTTATTTGTGATGAGATTAATGTGATAAATTTATTTCCACATAATTGGAATGAGATGATTGATACAAAAGGATGATGTCGATAAAAACGGCATTGTAGTGAGATGGCCTAGCCGATCGGGTCGTGATCGGACACCATGCCGCACTCATGGTGGTGATTGTGCTGCAAATTGTAATTGGAATTGTGATTGTAGTTGATGTCTCGAATGATATGGCCTAGCCGATGGGGTCTTGATCGGAATCCGTGCTAAAAGTACGGTGTTATTGGTATTGTGAACATTGGTCTTTTGAACGATGATATTGTGAACAACGGTATATCGGTGCTAAAGATCTCCCAACCAAAAATAATATGATCTTCGTATTTTTGAAATTAATATGTATTAACTTGTAAATTGGATATCATTGATTGTTGATTGTTGTTTCCATGGTTTTTCCTTTTATGTTGGCATTCTATTTTGAAAGAGGACAGTTAGCTTTACATACTAGCACTATTCCATATGCACTAACGTCCCTTTTGTCGGGGGCGCTGCATCTTCAATGGATGCGGGTGGTTCATCAGCGGGCAGCTTTGGTCCTCATTAGCAGTCACTCTCTATTCAGCAGGTGTTGTTGAGCCCTACTCTATTATGGGCTTTAAGTCATCTTACGTTGTATTTTGTACTATGAGGTATAGCTGGGGCCTTGTCGCCCACACTTCTATTCTTCACTTATGTTGTACTTAGAGGCTCCATAGACTGGTTGTGGGTGGTATTCGATGTTGGGAATCTAACTAGAAATGTTGGTCTTTGGACAACATGTTTTTCATTTTATCTATAAACATGTAATAATTTTGAAAATATAAATGAAGTTGCTAATGGAAATGAAATGGGAGTTGCTAATGAAATCTTTTCAATGTTTGATTAATTGAGTACATATTCTCTTTGTTCATGGATGATTTTGGGTAGAAGGAAATCTAACAGGCTTGCTCTGTCGGGTTTATTCGGTTGAGCGCCGGTCACGCTCTTCGATTTTGGGGCGTGAAATGTTGATTGTTGATTATTGACTAAGGGTGTTGGTTATCTTATGGGTGATTAAGAATGATATTGATTATAATAATTTGAGATTTTAGAATTATCTAGGAGCAAGAGGATGGTTTATTGGGTGTAGAAACACCATTAATAAAGGCTATGGTGCTTTACGCCCACCAACTGTTTGATAAAATATCTAAGTGACTAAAACATGAACATTATTGCTAATATTAGTTCCTCTTGATATATATGCCATAGTGTATTGTTGAAAGAAGCAACGAACATTTTGATACGCTTAAAAAGGCCAATGTAAAGGTATGCGAGGCAAAGTCTCTATGTTTGTAAATGTTTATGAATATCCCTTCGTCTCATTCTTTATGACTATTACGAATTGCATCATAAAGTAATTATACCTCAATTCCATGAATAGTAGTAGAACTTTTACTCTTTAGATAACATAGTTTCATAATTCATTCAATATCCCATGAGCCTTAATTATGACATATCAATTTATTATGAATACGTGTCTAAGTCCAGTTCTATTAGACATCCCAGTATCATGTAACTCAATATGATTCAGTATTTCACTATCATGTATTGCAATATGATTCTCAGTTCCTGATTTAAAAACCCTCAATGTTGAACACTTGTATTTGGGCCTGATGCCGTAATTTATGCTTTATGAATCTGTGGGCCTGAGGTCGTTGTTTATGCTTTATGCATCTTTGGGCCTAAGGCCGCAGTTATGTATATGTATAGTTAGGCCCGAGGTTGTAGCTTGTGGACATACATATTGAGAAGATGGTAAAACAGGTTGTAGAGAAGTCTTCTCAGAATGCAGGACCCATCAAAACCTTGGAGCACAGGTTAATAAGCTTGCAGTACGATATTTGTCCGTTGGGTACTTCTCTTTTCCATTTCTTCTAGCAGCAGCAAAAATAGATGGTGTCTTCAACAGAACAAATACACCACTTGAAAAGTGTTCACTTTATGCCCTAGAATCCCTGAAGTCTTTAAGTCACTTCTCTTCCTCCCATAAGTACATTCTTACCCCAAAGATGTTCCCCTCCTCGGCTTGATTATCCTTTTTCTTGATTTTTCTCTCCCTGAAGTTGCTCATAACCCATTTGCTCAAACTATTAAAGAACACAAATTTGACATTGCAAAATTAGTTTGGGAAAGTAAAGATGCACTTGCAGCCTAGAGAGACATGAAAAGAAGAGGGAGGTAGGAGAAAGCTCAAAACATTCCAACTATGAGAACCTCGTGATCTCTACCCTCCAAATACCAAACCTCTATGTTGCTGAACCACAGAGTCATTTAGAGGAGGTAACATCTCAAAGGTCTAATCCCAACAAAAAGAGCAGCTTACTTATATTTCTATCTAAGAAGTTCCAACAGAGGATAGTTTTGAGGTAAGTATTATTTCCTCCCAATATTCTTCAGAAGAAGAACTTCCTCCCATTTTTATGAATCAGCCCATGGAGCCAGAGGTCTCCGAAGTTGAAAATGATTATTATGGGATGACTTATGAGTCAATTCCAGAAAGGAGATATGATTCAGCAACAACCAAATAGGTAGGTACTGGTTTCCATACCTTTACCTTGGATGATATAAAAGTCTCAAGATTGCCCCAAAGAATCCAAGATTTCTACACTTGGATGGTGACCAAGAATTTGACAGAGCGAGAAAATTACATAATTCTATCAGAATTCACTTTTAACCATTAAGGTATTCTTCGAGACTGGTGGAATTCCCTTGGGTTGCAGGACAATAATGCTTTCCTTACTTCCCAAAACTTTACTTTTAACATTAGAATCTTACATGTAGTTTGCTGCGGTGATGTTGGCCAAAGGCATGCAAAACGTCGAAGACAACTTTTTAAAATGAAGTGTCTGCCTTTGGAAAGAGATATAATTGACAAACATTTCCAGAAGAAAATGGCAAAAATCCTTTTTGAGCTGGGTGGGGATGTCAATCTAAAATAAGAATTTGTATCATCCCAAACAAAGATGTTGGCTGGTCGAACCATGAGTTCATAGAAGATAAATACCAGTCAATAACTGCTCCAAAAATTAGTTACATTAGGCAAGCCATTTTTATGCTCTTGATGATATATGTGCAAAAAGATCTACTCTAAAACAGACAATGAAGAATGATCCAACACTTGATTGAGCTTGCCCAAGTCGGACTTGATCATATGAAAGAATGCTTTCTCATGCGAGGCACCAAGAAAGAAGTTCCAAAGATTCAGGTTTCCAAAATTCTCAAGCGACAGATCCAAGTGTGGAAGGAAAAAAATACTTTAGAAGGGGAAGGCAGGGTAATGCAAGAGGAAATAGAGCATGTTTTATTTGTAATAAATTATGACATTTTGAATGGAATTGCCTACAATCAAAGCAGGTATTAGACTTCTCTCTGAAATCATATACTACACATGCTTTCATTTTAGCGAAGATAACGATCATGAATCCGTTTTCTCACTTGAAGTTGAGCCCACATAAGAGACTATATTTTCCCTGGATGTTTATGAAGAATATCGTGATGATCATTACCCAATTTCAGAACCAAAGCCAAAGGTTAAAGAAGAGATTCACAGCATCATGGTGATCCCACAAGCATAAATCAAAGTCTATGCATCCAAGTGGGATAAACAAACACATGTCATAGATTTCGACCACTTTTTCTTTCAATATGATGCATCTCATGTACCACTCTCCATGTGGATATAATATAGAGTATTTATTTGAATTAATATATGGAAGCATGTCCGACCATGGAATGGACTGTGCACTTTGACATCGAAGGTAGAAATGTGTAGTGGTTCAAGGTTCCTTTCGTAGGTCACTGCCCATGGGAAATTGAATGTTCCTGCCAAGAATGCCTTGAGGAGCTAGCAGAATACTATCGGGTGCCCAGAAAGAAAAACAAGAAGTCGAGAAATAAAAAGTGCAAATAATCTGCAGAATGCCTTCGAGAAAGGTATGAAAAAGGCGACCCATCACTT
>AWOL01S0031570.1:8860-30218 GCA_000715115.1 Nicotiana otophora
TGTAATTTGTGATAAGTTGCAATATTTGAGCACCTAACGTGCAATTTATGATATGTTGCAAGATTTGAGCACCTGATGTGCAATTTGTGATATGTTGTAAGATTTGAGCACTTGATGTGCAATTTGTGATATGTTGTAAGATTTGAGCACTTGATGTGCAATTTGTGATATGTTGTAAGATTTGAGCACTTGATGTGCAATTTGTGATATGTTGTAAGATTTGAGCACTTGATGTGCAATTTGTGATATGTTGTAAGATTTGAGCACTTGATGTGCAATTTGTGATATGTTGTAAGATTTGAGCACTTGATGTGCAATTTGTGATATGTTTTAAGATTTGAGCACTTGATGTGCAATTTGTGATATGTTGTAAGATTTGAGCACTTGATGTGCAATTTGTGATATGTTGTAAGATTTGAGCACTTGATGTGCAATTTGTGATATGTTGTAAGATTTGAGCACTTGATGTGCAATTTGTGATATGTTGTAAGATTTGAGCACTTGATGTGCAATTTGTGATATGTTGTAAGATTTGAGCACTTGATGTGCAATTTGTGATATGTTGTAAGATTTGAGCACTTGATGTGCAATTTGTGATATGTTGTAAGATTTGAGCACTTGATGTGCAATTTGTGATATGTTGTAAGATTTGAGCACTTGATGTGCAATTTGTGATATGTTGTAAGATTTGAGCACTTGATGTGCAATTTGTGATATGTTGTAAGATTTGAGCACTTGATGTACAATTTGTGAAATGCTGTAATATTTGGGCACTTGAGGTGCAAGTTACATTATGCTGTGATATTTGGGCACTTGAGGTGCGATTTGTGAAATATTATGATATTGATACGCATGCGGTGAGATAAGGGTGGCTTGAAACGCGTGGCTAGTAGGGGAACTACTAGAAGCCATGCGGTGTGATAAGGGTGGCTAAAACGCGGTATGCTATTTCGGAAAAATGATTTCTTTAAAATTTAATGTGAAGGCTCCCACGGTGATATATGTAAATGAGATATTGTGAATTTATTTATGATTTGGGACTACGAGGCGGTACCTCGGGAGTGCCCTGTTGATATTTCTTTATTCATGTTCTTGCCTTGGGTGATTTTGTTTCATTTAATATGTAAATTCTTGTCTTCTTCCGTGATGTACTAGTTGACTTTATTATTATGTGTTTTGTGCTCCTAGTTGTGTTGTGTTGACTTTGGCTTTTTCCCACGGGACACTGAAAAAGTATATTTTGTGTTTTTTTCTTACTGATTTTCGATGATTGAGTTGATTTAAATAAAAGAAATTATTATTATGTTTTAAATTAAATAGTTTTACAACCAAATCAGTAGTTTATCTGATGCTTTGATATAAGTGCAAAGTTATTTTCTTCACCCAAATAATTTATAAAAATAAATTCAATTCTTTGTTGATTTCTTAATTGATTTAAAAACTTTTAAACTCACTTTAGTGGAAATAAATTGATCATGTGGATCTTATATACATTGAGGATATTGGCATGAGAATTGTTTGTGCGGTTGTGATATGAAATGTGGGCACGAGGTGCTGTGATTAAATGATAATGATATTTGGCATGTGAGTTGTCTGTGCAGTTGAGATATGAAATGAGGGCACGATGTGCCGGNGATATGAAAAATGGGCTGAGACCCGTGTTTATGAAAAAAAATATGAAAATGGGCTGAGATCCGTATTTTTATGATTATGAAATGGGGTGTCACATGGTGACTTTTTAATTGAAGAATTATATTCAAAATATTTATTTGGAAGGATTTTTATTTAGAAAGTATTATATGAAAGAATTGTATTTGAAAGATAATTATTTGAGGAAAATTATATTTGAAAGAGAGTTAATTGGTAGAATNNCCTTTAAACTCACTTTAGTGGAAATAAATTGATCATGTGGATCTTATATACATTGAGGATATTGGCATGTGAATGGGCACGAAGTGCTATGATTAAATGATAATAATATTTGGCACGTGAGTTGTTCGTGCAGTTGAGATATGAAATGAGGGCATGAGGTGCCAGGGAAATATGATGATTTAATTATGGGCACGAAGTGCCGTCGAGATATGAAAAATGGGCTGAGACCCGTGTTTATGAAAAATATGAAAATGGGTTGAGACCCATATTTTTATGATTATGAAATGAGGTGTCACATGGTGACTTTTTAATTGAAGAATTATATTCAAAATATTTATTTGGAAGGATTTTTATTTAGAAAGTATTATATGAAAGAATTGTATTTGAAAGATAATTATTTGAGGAAAATTATATTTGAAAGAGAGTTAATTGGTAGAATTATATGTGAAGGATATTTAATTGAAGAACTTGATTTAATTGGGTGTAATTGTATTTATTAATTGTTGAGCGATATTAAATGGTGATCTTATTGTCTTACTGTGCATATTGTTGGTTGTTTTATGTTGCCTTGTTGTGATATCACTAGTTGAGTTGTTGTTATCATTGCTGGTTATTTTCCAATACTATTGTATACTGCTATATTGAACAGGGTATTAGACTAGTGAGTGTCTTGATTGTACCTCGTCTCTAGTCCATTGAGGTTAGTCTTGATACTTATTGGGCACCGCTGTGGTGTGCTCACTCTACACTTCTGCACATTTTTTGTTCAGAGCCAGATATTGAAGATAACGAACTTGAGCAGAGTTAAAGCGGGATCGTAAGGATTCAAGGTAGAGCTGCTTGGTTATCGCAGTTCCTTGGAGTCTTTTTATTTCATTGTACTGTTAACTTGTAATTAATATTCGGTCCTCGTGATCATTCTATGTATTCAGTTAGAGTTTGTGACTCAGTACTACCAATCTTGGGAGGTTATATATTGTAATTATTTCCGCTGTTAGTTTTGGTTACTTATTTAAAAAAAATAGCTTCATAATTGTAATGGAAATTGGCTTACCTAGTCTTAGAGACTAGGTGTCATCATGACGCCTGTGGTGGGATTTTGGGTCGTAACAAATTCCTCATGGGATGATTGTGCATGAAAGATGTGTTAGTCATTAAAATGCTAGAGTTGGGATCAGTTATGATGATTCATGCGTCCTATGAATTCTGGGAGTTCTCAGAAGCATATTGTTTTAAGGTTGTGACCTGTTTGAGGTGAGTATTTTATTTAAACTCGGTGGAGGCACTAGTTGCGGTAATTATTTGTGATATCTACGCGCTATGAGTGTGTATATATGTGAGATTTGAGCCCATGTGAGGGCATCGGGGCAAGTATTCGTACTCGGAAGAATGCTTAGGCTGTGATATGCCTAGAGTTGACTGTTAAGTATAATGTTATAGCGTTTCTCGTATCCGCACCTTTGATGAGAACTACCTGGGCTATACTTGAGGTTTCAAAGAGGCTAATTCCCTGAATAAAATGGGTAGTTAGTATTTCTGCGTTAACTTACTGATTTGAGTTGTGATAGCATACTTTGAACATGCCTACACTATGGCGTGCTATTTATACCAGTCCAGGAGCATGATAATCTTATACATACATGTGTACTTGATTAATTGCTCATGTATGATATACTAGGACTGGAGGTTTGTGACCATTCCAGGTGATTTATATTATTGGCACGTGAATTGTCTGTGCTGATCTACATATTGGTATCATTGGCACATGAGTTATCCATGCAATGTGTGGGAATTTTATTTCTTTGATATTTATCTGATTTCATTGCTTTTCTTCCTCTACGATAGAAATTACATGAGCAGCGTATTTGAGGAATTGTTTACATGCACCTACGTTTATCCTCTTCACGAAATTTGATGAGTTGGTTGTAAATATTAGGATGTGGTGGTACTAGTTGAACTTGCGAAACGGTTCTCCTCTTTGAGAT
This sequence comes from Nicotiana otophora, assembly GCA_000715115.1. NCBI lineage: Eukaryota > Viridiplantae > Streptophyta > Magnoliopsida > Solanales > Solanaceae > Nicotiana > Nicotiana otophora. The sequence goes on from AWOL01S0031570.1 coordinate 12,718, forward strand.
ATTTTTCCATTTTTGGGTGCACGGATTGCAAGTTGTGTAGTATGTTATGTGATTACATCTGAGGGTATGGTTATGGCCTAATACAGCTTATTAAGACTCATACAGTGTGTAGATGTGAGATTTGGGCCTTGAAACGAAATTTTTGGATCTTGGAAATTGGATTCCAAGGTTAATGGGCTAAGGCTAAATTAGTGATTTTCAGTTATATGGTGTTGTCAGGCCTATATGGTATAGGCTGACATGGGATCACCCCCGGGTATGTGCATGGTAAGATGGAATAGTGATTTGATGGATTGGAAAACAAATCTTAGCACGTTCGAGGACGAATGTATGTTTAAATGGGGAAGAATGTAACTATAAGGACCCGACCGGTCGCTTTGAGCTCTAGCGTGGCATTCGGCGATTTGAGGCCATGAGTAGCTTCATTCGGGTATTATGACTTGTACGTGTGGTCGGAATTGAAATTCGGGAAATTCAGCGTTGATTTGGAGGGAAAATTCTAATTTCGGAAGCTTTAAGTTGGAAGAATTGACTAAGGTTTAACTTTTGAATAAACAACCACATAATCGAGATTTGAAAGTTCCAACAGGTTCGTATGATGATTTTGGACTTGGGAGTATATCCGGATCGGGTTTTCGATGATGCAGGAGCGTTTCGACACCTATTGTGGAACGTTGGTATTTTAGAAGGATTTCATAAATTTGGGTAGAAGTGTATTTTAATGTTATCGATGTCCGTTTGGGATTCCGAGTCTGGGAATAGCTCGATATGGTGATCCTGGTCTTAGGAGCGCGTCCGGATGTGGATTCGAAGGTCCGTAGGTCATTTTGGGATCTTTTGGCGAAAGTTGGAATTTGAAGGTTTTGGAAAGTTTGACCAGGAGTGGATATTTTGTCATCAGGGTCGGATTCCGATTCCGAAAGTTGGAGTAGGTCTGTAATATCGAATGCGAGCTATGTGTGAATTCGAGATCAATAGGACATGATTTGATAGGTTTTGGCATCGATTGTAGAAGTTTGAAGTTTCAAAGTTCATTAGGTTTGAATTAGAGGGTGATTCGTAGTTTTGATGTTGTTTGGCATGATTTGATCCCTCGACTAAGTTCGTAATGTATTTTGGGACATGTTGGTGTATTTGGTTGAGGTACCGAGGGCCTCAGGTAGATTCCGGATGGTTAACGAATCGAGTTTGGACTTCGAAAGAAAGCAGAAGCATCTGTCTTCTGGTGTAACCGCACCTGTGAGGTTTTGGCAGCAGGTGCGGAGCCGCAAAAGCAGCCAAGAGGGTCGCAGAAGTGGTTCTGGCTGGGGAAGGCTAGGACCACAGATGCGGTCGAGTTCCACAAAAGCGGGACCGCACCTGCACACGTGGAGCCGCAGAAGCGAAGGCATAAAAGCGCGTATGGGGCTTTAGATGCAAAATTGAGGGGCCTGAAGGTGGACTGCAGAAGCGGTATTTCAGCCGCACCTGCGGGACCGCAGAAGCGGTCAAGTGACCACATGTGCGAGAGGTTGTTGGGCAATGTGCTCTTTTACGAACGAGATTTGGCCCATTTTCTTTCATTCTCTCTTGGTTTGGGCGATTCTTGGAGAGGTTCAAGTGGAGGTTTTTATCATCAATAGCAAGGTAAGTTACCCCCACCTATTTTGAGTTAAATACATGGTTTTTTATTTGGATTCAAGCATGGAAATTGGTAGAAATTGTGAGACTTTTGGCAGAAAACCTAGAATTGGTATTTTTGGATTTTGACCACGAATTTGGGCATGGAATTGAAAATAAATTATATATTTGAGTTCTTGAGGTCATGGGTAATGGTTAGCTTCCAAAATATTTTGAATCCGGGTACGTGGGCCTGAGGGTGATTTTATAGACCTTTCGAGCGGAGTTGGGAATTTGTCTAAATTGATTTGTTATGAGTATTAGAGTATAATATTATTGGTTTTGCACATTTTTTGACTAGTTTTGGAGCGACGGGCAACAGTTTGAGGTGTTAGAGCGGCATTGGAGCCGGTTACAAAAATGCGGAGCGAGGTAAGTCTCATGTCTAACTCTGTGAGGGGCAAACTACCCCTAGGTGGTATATTTAATATGTGTAACTTGTTGCGGGGACTACGTACGCACGAGGTACCGAGAGTCCGTACGTAGTTAGATTCATGTTATTGTCTGGGTAGACTTAGTTTACATCATGTTGTACTTGTACTATAGGGATTATCCTTGCTCGGCTAACTCTTTTATTTCCCATTATGACTTGAGACTAGACATGCGTAGAGTGATGGACTTCCTATTGTAGAGTTTTCGCGAGTTTTATGATTTTCCACTGAATAATAGTGTTTCTCTTACGGATTTTTCGCGCGTTATGCGTTGTCGTCGAATAATTTTCCTTAAAAATTATAACTCACATGTTCATTCGTGAGTGGGCATCAAGGACCCATTTAAACTTCTTATTCTAATGGGATCGGGCCATTTGCCTCGATAAAATTTATGTACCACATTCTCATGGGAGAGGACCGTTCGCCTCGGCAGTTTAATAGATGCATCTATGATTTGTGTCGTTCGACCCTCGACAGTGCATAGTTTAATATTTATGTTGGATCGGGTCGTATGCCTCGGCATTCGTATAAAAATATCCACATGGAATCGTGCGTAATATCTGACAAGAAGCCAGAGTATCTGTGAGTTTGTTTCCTGATTCGAATTATAACAACCTATTTGGTGAGGTCCATTATATATAAATACATATATATATATATATATATATATATATATATATATATATGTATCTAGCCTAACCCCGGAGGAGTAGTAACGAGGGATCGACATCGAGACTCACTAGTGATCCAATAATATCAGGTACAGTAAGGAGGTGAACAAATATGAGGCAGAGTAAATAAATGAAATAAACAAGTGTAAATATTTAGTACAATTATCCTGCTTACAATAAACTCAAGCTATTAATTAGCAAATTCCTCCTCAACCGGAGCACGCACACACACACGTGGATTTACATACTCATATTACACTTACTGCACATTTTTGTGTAGGTACTTTTATGTCCGGTGGTCCTTGCCGCGAGCTGCATTTCAGGCAACGATCTGCAACCAGCAAAGTCTCTTCTAGAGTTATTTGTATTTTTTCTATATAATTTGTATTCCGGACAGATGCTGTATTTTAGTTACTTCCTAGTAGATGCTCATGCATTTGTGACACCGAGTTCTCAGAATATTTTTGGGTTGTTCTATATTAAAGCTGTAAAAATATTGCCATTTACTTTGTAAATTTTATCTCTTACTATTTAATTGAAGGAAATTTACGATTTCAAAAATACTAAAATGAGTAATTAAGTTAAACTTTTATTGTTGGCTTGCCTGTCAATGGTGTTAGGTGCCACCACGACCTATAATGGATTTTGGGTCGTGACAAAATGGTATCAGAGCGTTAGGTTCACATAGGTCTCACGAGTCATGAGCAAGACTAGTAGAGTCTTGCGGATTCGATACAAAGACTTCTGTACTTATCTTCGAGAGGCTACAGGACTGTTAGGAAAACTTCCCTTCTTGATTCCTCATCGTGCGATATAATTCCTTTGAGGATTATGCCTTTATTTCTTTCCTATTCAATCTTATGCGATGTGAAGCACTTGTTATCAATTGGGAATCGAAGAATTTTAATGGTATTGCAGATAGTGGTGCAGGATGTTTCTCCATGCGCATTCGAGCAAGTTATTATTGTCTTCTTACGGAAAGAAGTTCTGTCATTTCAGCTCAGTAGTTATATTCCTGATGATTTTGAGTCTATGCGCAGGTTGCCATGATGTTCGTAAGTTGTTATCGCACAACAATGATGTAATGGTAGGATGCTTGTCTAAACGTCGAGGCAGTGAATGACCTAAAAGGAGGTTTTACTCAGTGCATGATTCAGAGATTCAGTATTTTATTTCCGGCGGAGGAAAGACTATCGGACTAAGAATGTTCAGATTTGGGTTGATGGAGTAACGAGACTTGGTATTTTCGAGCGTGGTGGAATTTTTATTTGTGATATGGTATCGTTGCCCTTGTTGAATTTGCTAAGTTCACCGGTATTATGGTTTTATTCAATTTGCCTTTGGGACAGGGTATTGTGAAATGGTGCCGGGGAAGCGGATGTCAGAGATCGCGGTGTGCAGTGGTTCAGAATTGAATCGGTGTTCCTAGTGTTGATGGCTCTAGGAAGATGTTCTTCGGGGAGGTTTAAAGTGGTACCTATCTAGCAATCCAAGTGCTACATAGATGGATTTTTTTATTTAAGGCAAAAACTGGGCAGCAAAGGATGAGGAAGGACATGTGGGAGGCGTCTTGCGGTGGTTAAATTTCTAGAAAGCCTGGTGTAAGAACCAATAGTCGGGTAGTTGCTTAAAAGAGAGGGTTTGACCAAAGTGAGAGAGTGGCAAAGTAGAATATGAGCTCTGTGGTAGGATTGATGCACACCTTGGGGAAAGTTTAGAGAGATTCGGGATTTAAGGTGGACAGTGACTAGGTCTACGGACTAATTTGGAATATTGCCTACTATACTGAAGGAGATTGGATACGACAAGAATGAGTTGCTTGATATGAAGAGAGACACAACATAACTTCAGATTGGAATGTATCGTCGCACCTATAGTTGATGTTAATGGGGAGTGAACGGACTTGCACAACTGGTGGAGGGGCACATGCTCAGAATGGTCTATTGATTTCGTAGTAATCCTACCCAGAGCAGTATCATTGGAAGATGTCGGCATGAAAATTTCCACAAGTAGGTTATCTCCTGTGAGCAGGTTAGCGGTTGTGTGGTGTTGACAAAGCTTCTGCGAAGAATTCTACTGGCTACCCGGTAAGAGAAATATGTGAATGTGGCTAGGGATTCGGAGTGTTCATGAAATGGTTAACAGGATGATTTCGAGGAATTTGGCGGGTCGATTGCGCGAGGTCTTGCCAGTGAGGAAGAGGGAATCTTGGTAGGTTCTAGGGTCATGTAATGGTAGCTTCAAGCTAAGTGGGAGAGCCCCACCGCCTACGATTGGATTGCATGGTTGTCTACTTGTGAGGTTTCTGGTTATCGGCATATTGGTGGGTTATTACGACTAAGGAAAGAGAACATCAATGGTTATTTGAGCAAATGATTTGAGGAATGTGTGCTACAATTGGCCTTATCGATTCATGTTTAAGCTTAGGAAAGACTCAGAGTTTATGCTTCGTGTAGATGTGATGTACGAGGAAAGTGATTCACCCGGGTGCTTCTTTGAGAGAGTGATTCATGTGCTAGAAGAGCCTTGGAGTATATTATAATCCTAACCAAGTCGGAGTGGGTGACTCTCGGCAACGATCCTAGTGGATTCAAAATATTAAGGTGCAGTGTCTAAGGATTTCGAGTTCGTAGTATGGTTAAGTACCGAGGTTTTGCAGTGGATTAGGAAAAGGGGCTTGGAGTATTCTATGTTATCTTCGATTTGCGGTGTAGCATTGGAGAAATGGAATAAAATGACTTCAGATTCATAAAGGAAATATCATAATGGGTGTACCAGTTAAAGACGCGAATGTGCCCACTAGGAGGGTATGAGATGGTTTGTGGGTTTTGAGACAACGTGGTCTCGTGAAGTAGGGTCTTTATGGATGAGTGCGAATTGAGTTTGTCATGTTTCGAATGGAGATATTATTATTTCTAAGGCAAGTCCGGAGTAAATTAGAAGAAGTCAGATCGGTTAGCAATGGTTGAATCGGCATGATGTGGCAATGATCAGTTCCTTTAACGTGTTAAGTTTCATAGGTGGTTGTGGCGGTACGTGTGAGGCTTGACAGCCACCGTAATTGATTTTACTTGGAGGCATTCGAGTTATTATGGCTTGTTATGTGTAGATGGATCCCGGAAGGGTCATGTGGTTTGGACCACTACTTGGGGTTGTATTTTCTGCGATTTGCGAATTTAGTTGCGTGTTGCATTGGTTCTTCTGAAATGAGCTAAGTAAAAGGTTTCTATATGATGAAGTGTTTATTCTATTAGTGGATCAGGGGTTATTATGGAATTCTAGTACTCTCACGTATTGGCATGTTAGGTGCAGTAAGCGGCATGGGAAATTGGAAGCTGAGGATCAAGGTTGCGGTTCGGTGTCGACAAGAATGTCATGAGCTCGGGCGAGCAGGAAAGGATTCAGTTAGTTAGAGTCAGCTGGTATTGTCTTTAGCATCACCTGAGGTTCTGTGTAAGAGGCTTTATGTACTGATTGCGGATTCTTGATTTGCTTTACAACATTAGTGTGGCCAGTGGAATGGATGTGCAAACTTGTAACCTGGTACGGAAGGTCGGGGGAGCATATCCCACGGGAAGGTTGTATAAGTGTGACATATAGTCACTTGATTTATTAAAGATTGAAACCAAGTATGGAGATTTTGGTACTATCGCTAATGTGACAGTTTAGGCATAAAGGGCACTCTCTTCAGTTGGTTGTGAATTGTGGGAGTTTGTTTCGGATTGGACGGTTGTTCTTGTGTGTCATGGGAAAGAGGTCGTTGTGGATCCTTGAGAGGTTATTTGCCCAAGCACGGTATGATCAGAATCAGTTTGAGGTCCATTGACGGGTCTGATGTGGATGTGTACTCTATACCAGCTTGGGTGTGTTCATTCAGCATAACATTCCTTATGGAGGAGCGTTCGGGCGTTGGATGTTATTTTCGTCGTCAGCTATTTCATGTAATACTCTATTGTGTCGTGTGGGTTGTGAGACAACTTGATTATTCGCACATGTGTTGTGATCCTATGTAGCTTGCGGTGTTATACGAGCAAGATGGCTCTCGAGATGCAGGTCATTTATCGCACCTTAGTCGTGCTTGAGTTTTGTAGCGTATGGCGCTATCTGTCTCTTCAGGATTTGTATTACGCACTTCGCGTGCTTGTGGTTGATATTCGGGTATTTCGTAGGTATAAACATTTTTGGCTTGATGGGTATTTCCCTATTTGTTATGTGTGGATCGGGTGGCACGCCACCACAGAGATGTAATTTGGATCGGGTTGTACGCCGCAACGGAATCATGTATGGATCGGGTTGCACGCCACAACAACGTTATGTTGAGTACATTTCCCCATATCTATTCTTGTGTGCTATGTTTCTCACTTTCTGAGGAAGGTTCATAACATCCTTTCGGTTGTTTAACTAGTTACATGGGTAGAGTAGCCCTTTCCAGAATTTGTTTCCTTATATATCACATTCGAGTTTGTAGTTGTTGGCACCTTGTGGCATCATACGAGACTTTTGGCAGTGTCTGAGGTGTCTAATTGCGTAAGCATATTGTACTGGGGAAGACAAGATTATTGGACCTAATATTAGTGCGATCAGATTTATATGAAGCATATTAAAGAGCAAATATCGTTATTTGGTTCATAATGAGGTGATGGTTCTTGTCAAGAGGAGAGACTCGATCATTTGTTGACTTGGCAGTTGGTTATGAATTTTTACACATCTCTTCCGTCGTGGCGGCATCGCAAGAGTTGGAACATGACTTATATGTGTTATGAGGTGCGTTGTGGGCATCGGATTCGTGTAATTTCGGCTATTGTTATCAAAGGACATTATTATGGTCATGTCAATTATACAGTGCATGGTGTGAATTCAGTAAGGGTATACAATCATGTTTCCTACAATGTGTAATGATTGATACGGTGTTAGTATGCTGGAAACAGGCTTGGTAGAGAATTTCAGATGTTGGAATTTGGCTCTAAGGCTAACTTGACTGAATAAAAGGGAGAATATTCAGATTTGCTCAAGCTAATGTGCTCCACTGGGTCGTGGTAGCACGGGTAGGTGCACGAGGTGTTGACCGGTGATTTCGGACAACTCTAGAGCAGTTCTTAACATGTTCGAGGACGAACATATGTTTAAGTGAGAGAGAATGTAACGACCCAACCGGTCGCTTTGAGCTCTAGCGTGTCATTCGGCGATTTGAGGCCATGAGTACATTCACTTCGGGTATTATGACTTGTACGTGTGGTCAGAATTGAAATTCGGGAAATTCTGAGTTGATTTGGAGAGAAAATTATAATTTCGGAAGCTTTAAGTTGGAAGAGTTGACTAAGGTTTAACTTTTGAGTAAACGACCTCAGAATTGAGATTTGAAAGTTTCAACAAGTTCGTATGATGATTTTGGACTTGGACATATATCCGGATCGGGTTTTGGATGACCCGGGAGTGTTTCGGCACCTATTGACGAAAGTTGGTATTTTGGAAGGATTTCATAAATTTGGGTTGAAGTGTATTTTAATGTTATCGATGTCCGCTTAGGATTTCAAGTCTGGAAATAGCTCTGCATAGTGATCCTAATCTCAGAAGCGCGAACGGATGTGGATTCGGAGGTCCGTAGGTCATTTTGGGGTCTTTTAGCGAAAGTTGGAATTTGAAAGTTTTGGAAAGTTTGACCGGGAGTCAACTTTTTGATATCAGTGTCAGATTCCGACTTCGTAAGTTGGAGTAGGTCCGTAATGTCGAATATGACATGTGTGCGAAATGTAAGGTCAATCGGACGTGATTTGATAGGTTTCAGCATCGATTATAAAAGTTTGAAGTTTCAAAGTTCATTAGGTTTGAATTGGAGGATTATTCGTAGTTTAGATGTTGTTTGGCATGTTTTAAGGTCTCTACTAAGTTCGTAATGTGTTTTGGGACGTGCTGGTATATTTGGTTGAGGTCCCGAGGCCTCGGGTGAATTTTGGATAGTTAACGGATCGAGTTTGGACTTGGAAGGAAAGATGAATCATCTGTCTTCTGGTGTAACTGCACCTGCGAGGTTTTGGCCGCAGGTGAGGAGCAGCAGAGGCAGCCAAGAGGGTCGCAGATGCCGTTCTGACTGGGGAAGGTTGGGACCGCAGATGCAGTCGAGTTCCTTAGAAGCGGGACCGCACCTGCGCACATGGAGCTGCAGAAGCGAAGGCGCAGAAGCGCGTATGGGGCCGCAGATGCGGAGTTGAGGGGACTGAAGGAGGACCGGAGAAGCGGTATTTCAGCCGCACCTGCGGGACCGCATAAGCGGTCAAGTGACCACAGGTGCGAGAGGTCGCTGGGTAGTGTGCTCTTCTAAGAACGGGATTTGGCCCATTTTCTTTCATTCTCTCTTGGTTTGGGCAATTCTTGGAGAGGTTCAAGTGGAGGTTTTTAACATCAATGGCAAGGTAAGTTACCCCCACCTATTTGGAGTTAAATACATGGTTTTTTATATGGATTCAAGCATGGAAATTGGTTGAAATAGTGGGATTTTTGGTAGAAAACCTAGAATTGGTATTTTGGATTTTGACCACGAATTTGGGCATGGAATTGGAAATAAATTATATATTTGAATTCATGAGGTTATGGGTAATGGTTATCTTCGAATATTTTCGAAATCCGGGCACGTGGGCCCGAGGGTGATTTTATCGACTTGCGAGCGGAGTAGGGAATTTTTCTAAATTGATTTGTTATGAGTATTAGAGTATATTCTTATTGGTTCGGACATTGTTTTGACTAGTTTTGGAGCGACGAGCACCAGTTTGAGGGGTTAGAGCGGCATTGGAGCCGGTTACGGAACTTCGGAGCGAGGTAAGTCTCTTGTCTAACTCTGTAAGTGGGAAACTACCCCTAGTTTGTATATTTAATATGTGTAACTTGTTGTGGGGACTACGTACGCACGAGGTGACGAGAGTCCGTACGTAGTTAGATTCATGTTAGTTTCCGGGTAGACTTAGGTTTACATCATGTTGTACTTGTACTATAGGGATTATCCTTGGTAGTCTAATTCTTTTATTTCCCATTATGACTTGAGACTAGACATGCGTAGAGTGATGGACTTGCTATTGTAGAGTGTTCGCTAGTTTTATGATTTGCCACGGAATAATGGTGTTCCTCTTACAGATTTCTCGCACGTTATGCGTTATCGTCGAATAATTTTCCTTAAAACTTATAACTCACATGTTCATTCGTGAGTGGGGGTCAAGGACCCGTTTAAACTTCTTATTCTAATGGGATTGGGCCGTTCGCCTCGGCAGGATTTATGCACCACTCTCATGGGAGCGAGCCGTTCGCCTCGGCAGTTTAATAGATGCATCTATGGTTCGTGCCGTTCGACCCTCGGCAGTGCACAATTTAATATTTATGTTGGATCGGGCTGTACGCCTCGTCATTCCTATAAAAATATCCTCATGGAATCATGCGTAATATTTGGCAAGAAGCCAGAGTATCTGTGAGTTTTTTTCCTGATTCGAATTATAACAACCTATTTGGTGAGGTCCATTATATATATATATATATATATATATATATATATATTCTTATGTCCTGTTGTCCTTCGGGCACAGAGGCACGGATGATGCGGGGACTTGCCGCGTGCTGCATTTCAGGTTAAGATCCACAACCAGCAGAGTGTCCTCCACAGTTATTTGTATTTTTCTTATCTAATTTGTATTCCAAACAGATGTTGTATTTTAGTTACTTCCTAGTAGATGCTCATGCATTCGTGACACCGGGTTCTGGGAATGCTTTTGGGTTGTTCTGTATTAAAGTTGTAAAAATATTTCCATTTACTTTGTGAATTTTATCTCTTACTATTTAATTGAAAGAAATTTACAATTTCAAAAATACTAAAATGAGAACTTAAGTTAAACTTTTATTGTTGGCTTGCCTAACAGTGGTGTTAGGCGTCATCACAACCTATAATGGATTTTGGATCGTGACAATAACGACTCGACTTGTCGTTTTGAGTAATTACTCTCCTTTCTACTATTTGAAGTCTTGAGTATCTTCATATGATGTATTATGACGTATGTGAATCGTCAGTTTTGATTTTTCAGGTGTTTCAGGATTAGTTCGGAAGAATAAATTTAATGTCGGGAGCTTAAATGATTTTTTTTTACCGGAGTTTGACTTTTCTGCAACCGACCCCGGAATAGAGTTTTGATGATTCCAACAGCCCCATATGGTGATTTTGGACTTAGGAGCGTGTTCGGAAATATTATTTGGAAGTACGTAGTTAAATTAGGCTTGAAATGGCTAAAATAGAAATTTAAGTTGGAAGTTTGATCGGGGAGTCGCTTTTTTGATATCGGAGTTGGAATCTTATTTTGGAAATTTAGAATAGGTCTGTTATGTCATTTATGACTTGCGTGCAAAATTTGAGGTCAATGAGACTTGATTTGCTATGTTTCGGCATCGAACCTAGAATGTTTCGATATCGATTCTTCAAGAATACATGGTATCACATTACGCAAATGAGCTCCAAATTCAGTTTTGATTGAATCATAAGATCTGTATTGAAATTACAGAGCCATATAAAAAAGAATCGTCGAATTCGGACATCGTATGAGAGAGTTATGCCCATTTTCGTGTTAGGAATGATTTTCCGCCGCCGCCAGCGCCCAGAGTAGCGTGGGGTGTTGGCCCTGGCACTGGGAATTTTTGGGATACTGAAAACTACGCCACAAGCAGCACCCCATGCTACCTGTGGTGCTCGAAACAACTGAAGCCCTATAAACAGGGGTTTTCTTCCATTTTTACTCATTTTTTAGTTTGGGGAGCTCGGTTTAGGTGATATTTGGGTGATTTTCACGGGAAAACATTGTAGTAAGTGTTCCTTATCCTATATTGATTATATTTCATGATTCCATATTAATTTACATCATGAATCCGTGAATTTATGGAAGAAAAATAAAATTTTATAAAATCTTCCAAAATTGTAAAATGAAGATTTGAAAGTCAAACAGATGTCGAAATTTGATAATTTTTGTATGGTTGGACTCGTATCGGAACGGGTGTTCGGATTTTGTGAGTTTTGTCGGTTTTAGAGATGCGGGCCCCATTGTCAATTTTTCGAGCGGAGTTGAGAATATTTGTAAATTGTTAAATTGTAAGCATTAGACTAAATTGTGTTATTTTGCACGTTGTTTGAATCAATACGAGTCATTTGGCTTAAATTGAGAAGATAAGAAGGCGTATGGAGGTTGATACACGCGGAATGGAATTTCCGTAGTATTGTACATCTTGCTCGATATTGGATTTGGCTTGCTCGAGGCAAGTAACATCTCTAATCTTGGACCTGAGGGTATGAACCATGATTATACGTGTTATGTTAATTGTTTGGAGGTGACGCACATGCTAGGTGACGGGCGTGTGGGAATGCACCGTAGAAATTGAGACTCGGTTGATTCCGTAGAGCTGTATAGTTAATTAACCCAAAATCTAACCATGGTCGTGATGGCGCATATCGTGTTACAAGGCAAGCCTACTTCCCAAAATATTACTACTAAACCGATTATAAGAATTTAATAAAACATTTCAACATTTAAATTTTTCATAAACTAAATCAACTCTAAATATAATATAGAACAATCCGGAAACGAGCCCAAACATCGGGGTGTCACTAAGTCATGAGCGTCTAAATCTATGAACTAAGAAATAAAACTGTCTAACTGTCAATATAATCCAAAAGAAGAAATGATAAAAGGAGTAACAAGGTCCTGCGGACGCTAGCAGCTACCTTGCAATCTCCACAGATAGTCAGCCTGAACTCAACGATCGCCGCGCTGTAACTCACCTGAATCTGCTCATAAAGTGCAGGGTGTAGTATGAGTACAACCGACTCAGTAGTAACAGAAATAACTAAGGAACTGAGCAATAGTGACGAGCTAAGTAAAACAATCCAATTATTTATTTTCACAATTAAAAAAAAATAAACAGAATTAAACAGGTAAATTCCATAACTCAGTAAATGCCACGCTGAAGTTTAACAAATAAATGCAGCAACAACACAAATAAATACAACCTCACAACAGTGTCACTCCATCACTCATCACTCATCACTCACACTCAACATTCAATACTCAAAACACTCAACACTCTGCGCTCACTGGGGGTGTGTACAGACTCCGGAGGGGCTCCCAAAGCCCAAGCGCTAAGCACGGACAACTCACGTGTCATCATATCAATACCTGGATCTACACGGTCAACTCACATGCTACGCGGATAACACACGCGCTATGGTATCAATCCCTAGACCCGCACGGTCAACTCACGTGCTACACAGAGAACTCACGCGCTATGGTATTAATATCCTCACAACCAGGCTCTCGGCCTCACTCAATCATGTACCTCACTAGCCTCATCATCACCAACAAATAAGGAAACGCAACCCACATCAAGTATCACAACATATTAGCAAATAATAGAACCGAGGTAAACATGTACAATAATTTCTATGACTGAGTACAAATAATGTGAGCATGAATAAATCCTAAGCATGATCTCTATCATGAAGGCTAACAAGTTCACCAACAATTAAACACATAACCACATATAATAACCATTTGGCCTCACGGCCTCGCGGGATGGACCAAGTCTCAATCCCTCACGGTGCACACCCATACGCTTGTCACATACCATGGGTATCATTTCCAAACTATCACGTGATGTCAAATCTCTGGGCTTATACCCTCAAAGCCAGAGTTAAAACTGTTACTTACCTTAACAATGTAAAAATCCTACTACGGGATGCCCTCGTCTCTGGACTCGGTCTCCAAATGCTCTGAATCTATTCACAATCAGTACAATACCATCAATATACGCTAATGGAATGAATTCCACAAGTAAAACTATCAAATTATGCCAACAATCTGAAGCCGACCAAAACCCAACCCCAGGGCCCACGTCTCGAAATCCGATACAATTTGCGAAACTAGAAAGCTCATTCACTCATGAGTCTAACCATACCAAATTCATCAAAATCTGACATCATTTGGTCCCTCAAATCCTTAAATTAAACTCTTAAAAATTCCAAGCCCTAACCCCTAATTTTCACTAATTACAATGATTAAATAACGGAGAATCACCGTATATACAAGTATTAGGGCTCAAGTAACTTACCTCAACGAAAACCCCTTGATTCCCTCTTCAAATCTCTCCCAAAAGCTCCAAAACCGAATATAAATGGTGAAGAATGCACCAAAATTCACGAAGTGTGCAATATGTACCCTCTGCCCAGGCTTCTCGCACCTGCGGCCTTTTTCTCACACCCGCGCGACCGCACCTGCGGTCCAAGGATCCGCACCTGTGCAACTCACTTAATTCCCCAGCTTCCACACCTGCGGACACCTTTCTCGCACCTGCGGACACCTTTCTCGCACCTGCGGACTCGCATATGCGGTCCCTGGTGCGCATCTCCGAAACCAGCCCAAAATTCACTTCTCTGCATCTGCGCTCAAGGCCTCGCACCTGCGGGCTCGCAGATGCGGCCAATGCTTCGCACCTGCTTTACCATCCTTGGCCTAGCATTGCCGATACTTGCGCACTCCCCACGTGCACCAGCGGCCTCGCACCTGCGAGGCTTTCTTCCGCAGGTGCAAAAATAGCAGTAGCAGCAGCTCCAGCTGCAAATTTTAACTTCGACAAATCCGTTAACCACCCGGAATCACCCCGAAGCCCTCTAGACCTCAACCAAAAATATCAACAAGTCATATATCAACATACAAACTTAGTAGAACCTTCGAATCACTCAAAACAACATTCAATCATCAAATTACCCTCAGATTCAAGCCTAAGAATTTCTAAATTCTCAAATTCGGCAACTGATGCCGAAACCAACCAAACCACGTGCGGATGACCTCAAATTTTGCACACACATCAAAAATGACACTACGAACCTACTCCAACTTCCAAAATTCCATTCCGCCCCCGATATCAAATTTTTCCACTGCCGACCGAAATCGCCAAATTTCCAATTTTGCCAATTCAAGCCTAATTCTACCACGAACCTCCAAATCACATTCCGGGCACAATCCTAAGTCCAAAATCGCCTAAAGGAGCTAACTGAATCATCGGAATTCAAATCCGAGATCATTTACACATAGGTCAACATCTGATTGACTTTTTTAATTTAAGTTTCTACTTAAGAGACTAAGTGTCTCAATTCACTCTGAAACCACTCCGGTCCCGAACCAACTAACCCGATATAACATAATATAGTTGAATAACACAAAAGAAGTAGAAATGGGAAAAATGGGGCTATAACTCTTAAAACGACCGGCCGGGTCGTTACATTCTTCCCGTCTTAAACATACGTTCGTCCTCGAACGAGTCAAACAGGAGAACATACCTGCAATCGTAGCATCTGAAGTAATAGCGCCTGGCCTGGCTGGAAGAGAATTGAAACGGGACAGACCACCCACTAATCTGCCTCCCCCTCTCGGGCGACCCATAGCTGACTGAGGTTTGCCCCTAGCTGGCTCAACTCCACCCGTAGCTAGTTGGGCGGGTGGTGGAGGAACTAGTGCTGGTGCCGTTGGACGAGTACTTCGCTTTGGAGTTCCACCCAACAGCCTAGGGCAATATCTCGCAATGTGACCAAAATCCCCGCACTCAAAATAATACCTCCTCTAACGAAACTGTTGCTCCTGGTGCCCAAATAAATTACCCAACGATACCTGAGCGGGCGGGGCATAATGAGAACCCTGTGCTGGCAATGCACTGAATGATGACTGACTCTGCTGAAACTGGCCCTCCTGAAACTGACCTCCTTAAGGAGCACCACCGGAACCACCCTGACCACGAGGCCTCTTAGCCTCCCTCTCAGTCCTCTCCTGACCTCGAACCATTTCAAACTGTCAAGCAATGTCGACAACCTCATCAAAGGCAACCCCAGATACTCTCTCCCTAGTCATAAGCAGTCGAAGCTGAAAACCGCGGCCATCTATAAATCTCTTGATCCTCTCTCGGTCTGTGGGAACCAACCAGACCGCATAATGAGCTAACTTGGAGAACCGCATTTCATATTGTGTAACAGATATCTCACCCTGGTGAAGCTGCTCAAACTACCTGTACAGCTCCTCTCTGCGGGACTCAGGTACAAACTTCTCCAGAAAGAGAACGGAGAACTACTGCCAAGTAAGGGGTGATGCGCCAACAGGCCTACACCTCTCGTAAGTCACCCACCATCTGAGTGCAGCCCCAGAAAACTAAAAGGTAGTGAAGGAGACCCCACAAGTCTCCAAAATACCAGCAGTACAGAGTATCCTCCGACACCTGTCCAAGAAGTCCTGAGCGTCCTCTCTCTCTGTACCACTGAAATGTGGTGGCTGGAGTCTCCCAAACCTCTCCAACCTACGCTGATCATCCTCAGGCATAGCAGGAACCACATAATCCTGTACAGCTACAACCGGCTGGGTTGTGGTGCCTCCGATGTCTGAAGTCCCTGAATTACCTGCTCGGGTGTGCGAGCGACGGGAGTCTGAGTGCCTCCCCCAGCCGGAGAAGTGGTTGCGGCCGTCGATATAGAGACCGACTGAGAAAGGACGGTACACACTTTCAGAATCTGAGCTAGGGCCTCCTGAAGGCCTGGAATCACAATAGGCACAAGTGGTGCCTGAGCTGGCGCATCAACAACTGGAACCTGGTCCTGGCCTGGGACAACTGGTGGATCTGCAGGTAGTGTCCCGGCTGTTGTACGGGCTGCACCTCTGCCCCTACCACGACCTCTACCGCGGCCTCGGCCTCTTGCGGCCCGAACTGGTGGCTGACCCTCTTGACCGGTAGCACGAGTCCTCACCATCTGTGAGAGAATGAAATACAGATGTTTAGCTACTAGAATACAATGAACGCACGATAAGAATCCAAGAATGTGAAATTTTCCTAAAGGTTCTGCAGCCTCTCGAAGAAAAGTACAGACGTCTCCGTACCGATCCGCAAGACTCTACTAAACCCGCTCATGACTCATGAGACCTATGTAACCTAGGCTCTGATACCAACTTGTCACGACCCAAATTCTAACCATGGTCGTGATGGCGCCTATCGTGTTACAAGCCAAGCTTACTTCCCAAAATATTACTACTAAACCGATTATAAGAATTTAATAAAACATTTCAATATTTAAACTTTTCATAAACTAAATCAACTCAAAATATAATATAAAAAAATGCGGAAACGAGCCCCAAACATCGGGGTGTCACTAAGTCATGAGCGTCTAAATCTATGAACTAACAAATGAAACTGTCTAACTGTCAATATAATCCAAAAGAAGAAATGATAAAAGGAGTAACAAGGTCCTGCGGACGCTAGCAGCTACCTTGCAATCTCCACAGATAGTCGGCCTGAACTCAACGATCGCCGCGCTGTAACGCACCTGAATCTGCTCATAAAGTGCAGGGTGTAATATGAATACAACCGACTCAGTAGTAACAGAAATAACTAAGGGACTGAGCAATAGTGACGAGCTAAGTAAAACAGTCCAATTATTTATCTTCACAATTAAAAAAAAAACAGAATTAAACAGGTAAATTCCATAACTCAGTAAATGCCACGCAGAAGTTAACAAATAAATGCAGCAACAACACAAATAAATACAACCCTACAGCTGTGTCACTCCATCACTCATCACTCACACTCAACAATCAACACTCAAAACACTCAACACTCTGCGCTCACTAGGGGTGTGTACAGACTCCGGAGGGGCTCCCAAAGCCCAAGCGCTAAGCACGGACAACTCACG
>AWOL01S0031571.1:2161-22171 GCA_000715115.1 Nicotiana otophora
GGATCCACTTACAAAAGGCCTAACTAGAGAGGTAGTTGAGAAATCATCGAGGGGAATGGGACTATGGCCAAGAACAAGCCATTGTGGCGGTAACTCTACCTAGAAGACTGGACATCCCAAGATCTAGGTTCAAGGAGATCAAACAAAGTCATTAATGACGGTTCAACATTGTCATCTAAAAGTTTGGTCCATTCTCGTGATGAGATAATGTTCAGTANNACTTCAAGGAGAATTTTGTAAGGCCAATTCTCTACGCACTTATTAAACCAGACGGTGTTCACGGCTGAAACGAACACAACAATGAGAGCCAAAGACGGTTAAGGGTCGGTTGTGTGACTTATGGTTGTCTAGGTATACACTAAAGTTCGACGGTTCAAAGATATCAAATTTACCGATTGACCGAGTATATCCGACATAAGTGCACTACGAAAAGTTCAAAGGGAAACCTACTTATCCTGATACAATTAATCCTTGCTTGCAAATCACACAGTTTTTCGTGCGTATTTCCGTGATATAGCCATTCCCCATTCATGTGGGGGATTGTTGTATTTTCTAAGCTTAAATGCAGCTTAAAAGAGGGTGAATGGGAAATGGAGGAAAATTAAAAATATTTGAGTTTTCCTCCTTGACAAAAGGATATTGTCCTATATTGGAAGAGGAAGAGATTTTGATGGGTATATATACAATTGCACTTCTTCTAGCTCTTAAAGAGTTAAGAAGAAGGCAAGCCTCACGCCGCCGTCGTCGCTCGCTCGCTCGGCTCGGCGTCGGCTACGGCTTCGGCTTCTGCTTAGGATTCGGATTCGGATTCGGTCAAATGATCGATTTATTGATTAAGTTTTTGGACCAAATTTATTTGTTAATAGTAAATATTAAGAGAATTGTTATTAATATCTGATTTTATGTAAACAGAATATTAATATTAAATCCAAACGTAATAGTATATGCCCTTCACTTTTTGTAAAAGATATTTACAAAACAGTTTGCACCTCTTTAGAAGAACAGTTTGTACCTCTTTAAATCTGAAGAGTTGAAGAACAGTTTGCACCCCTTCAGATTTGAAGAAACAGTTGGCACCTCTTCGGATTTGAAGAAATAGTTGGCACCTCTTCGGATTTGAAGAGTTGTACCTCTTCAGATTGAGCTCAACATTGGCTACAAATACCAGTCCATTCTCTCAGATTTTTCATACGAAATTCCGACTTCTCCTCCTTTCTTCTGCATTGTTTTAACTACAAACAACGTATCAGTAAGTGTAATTTGCTACCGATTTTGTGTTCCCTGAAACATTGGTGTTTGAAGTATCGCTACACCAGTGTGTAATTCGTTCTATCCTGGGAGGAAATAATCCACAACCTTGGGTACTAGGAGGGGATTAAATTCCTTAAGGAAACATTGTGAATTCAGTGGGCTCGGATTAAATTTTGTTTCTTTTATATTTATGTTATTTATCTTCTCCATAATTATTTTACAAATACAGCAAACTCAACACTAACTCCTTCAACAACTATCAAGGAGGGTAACAAAACTAAAACTTTGAAAAATTGTTTTTGTGGCTTTACTATGAGAAATTATGAATACTCCATGTTTCATTATGATATGAACTATAGATACCTAACTCCTTCAACAACTTTCCTAATGGTTATTCAGCTAAGGAGAAAGGGAATCAACGGAACTACGTACATAAAATAAACTTGTAATTTCTCTGAATATTCATAAATTTAACTGTGTCATACTTTTCACTTTGATACGCAGCTTGGATTATAATTATCAATAGTGAACATTAATACTGAAAGTCGCCTTAAATTGTACATTTATCGCGAATTGAAATTCTATAGTTGCGCATCTGTTCCTTGTGGATTGAAAGTTTTATTTGTTGTAATATGACAATAGACAAGCAACTGGTAGTGGAGGAAAAGAGAACATAATGATAGAAATACACAGATATATTATGTGGTGCATATAGAAAGAGAAGAAAAGATATACTAGATGCAAATTAAAGAGCAAAAAGGTTTATATAGGTGGTTGCTTTAAATGCAAAACAGCTTTGATTTTGAACTTTTTCTGTTGGCAATAGCATATACATACAATACAAGATGGATAATGATGAGACTTTCGGAGTTGTTATAATAAGCCAAGGAAAATTCCATTCTTCTGGACATGTTTTGTCTCATCCACCGTCTCCCTTTTTTGACATATGGATCGCAAGGAGAAAAAAAATGTGATTGAATTTTGTATTATGTTATTTAGGAATTACAGTATCATCATCACCGAAAATACAGAGATGGACAATTCTTGAATTAAGAATCTCTTAAATATTTATATGGGAAGAGAAAATAATTTGAGGAAGATTAGTAACAAATGCTTTGATACTATTTAATAAAAAATTTTGTAAAAAAAAAAAAGAAAAAGAAAAATTTCACGCCCTAACGAAATAGTAATGACTATTTTGTGTATAATATATTTTTGACTTACTGCCCGAGGAACATTTTTACAGATTGCAGGAATGGGGACTCTTTTTCTAATACTTTCAGAATATTTTCGTGGAATGTAGATTTGTCAGCCATGCTCGTGCGTAATGAAGTTGCTATGGTCAATTTTGTCATTATGAAGTTTATGCATGCCACAAAGTGCTCCATCACCACTGAATAAAGGGCAAATACATATATTCTTTTGTCTTTTTGCCTTTTTTCTCCAAGTGAGCCTCGGAGGGTAGCTTGTAAAATTTAGCTTACACCTAATAAATAAATATATACTCTCTGCTTTTCAATTTATGTGAACTTATTTCATTTTTAGTTCGTGCCAAAAAGAATAATATTTTTCCTTATTTGGAAATAATTTACTTTTATGCAATAATTTATAGCACACAAAATATATGTGCCTCATTTTATACAACAAGTTCAAAAGTCTTTTCTCTTTTCTTAAATTTCGTGCGCAGTCAAATAGGTTCATATAAATTTAAAAGGGAAGAAGTAATACTTACATGTCTTAACATATATAATTATTATTAAATAATACTTCCTCTGTTCCAGTTTATGTGAACCTATTTCCTTTTTGGTCCGTTCAAAAAAATGACCTCTTTCTAAATTTGAAAATAATTTTGCTTAAACTTACAATTCTACCCTTAATGAGAAGCTTTTATAACCACACAAATATTCTGGGGCCATTTTTGACTTGTTTAGGACCACAAATTCTAAAAGTCTTCTTTTTTTCTTAAACTTCATGCTCAGTCAAACAGGTTCATATAAATTGGAACAAAGGGAGTAATTAATTAATATATATATTTTCTCTCAATCTGTCACTAAACCATGATATGTATAATGGTAAGGTGGGAGGGGGAGTTGAATGGGTAGAAATAAAAATACCTTTTATTTTCCTCTTTTTATCTAATTTACTTATTGGCTTATGTATTGGGGTTGAGTCGTGAATAATGAGAGAAAGACATGTATATCTAAAGTCATAATTATCACGACTGCAACTCTAATATTGAGTCTTGAGAAATACAAAAGAAACAAATTAAAGGAATGAAGAGTACTAAGTGCAGAAACACCTTGGCTTCGTCTTGCTTTCTTTTTATATATATTGCTTGTGTTTCTGCTCTTTAAATAATCCTAATCTCTGTCTGAATCCATTTTCAATAATTTTAGCTTTTTTCCTCCAATGGATTGATGAAACACAACAAGCTGCTTCTGCTTTTCATTATTTTGTGTATGGGAAAGCAAAACAAACTTCTTTCTTAATCTTTTGTCTCTTGAAGTCTCTTTGAATAATGTTTGACAACTAATTATGGGTATTACTTGAGAAATAAGCTACTTCAATAGATAAGTTGTCTCCAATGATTAGGTTTCCATCTTTTCTTAGGGTTTTTTTCATCAAACTTATATATATCCAGTTAACTAAGTGCAGACATGGCTTTTTAAGCAATTTAAGGCCATAGAGCATTAACAACCTCAGCTATTAGAAATTTCATTATTTTGTCATTCTTAATATTTACCATCAATGTGTATTATTATGACGTTCAAATGTGTGATATATTATGTCATTTAAGAACTTAAATATTTTGAGAGAGAACATATTTCTTTACTTATTTTAGGTCCGTAGACTCTTACATATATGCTTAACTTTTCTTTCTTGAATTGAAAATGTAAAAACTATTTTGATAGATCAGAAAGTATCTATATACGCTCTTGTATCATGTTGAATAGTGTGAATATCTCATTTAAAAATTTAAGTTTTATTTATTTATTTATTTGGAATCTCCAGCAATGCAAACATACATGCTTGATTCTACTTTGTAGTAGAGGTAAATCCAAAATTTTAAGGAACATCAAATGCACCTCTTGATATCTGTACTATATATATATAATATATATATAAATAACTTCACTCCGGAGATAATGGGTACACATACAAAACCTACCGTTTATCTGCTTGATCCATCTTTTATAATTGAAGGATGCCAAATTACATATGTATACGATCGAAATCGAGCTCGTGATGCATCCTAGCCTCCGATATGGCAAGCCAGGCTCAAGACATGACAACAAAGGACTGAAGATCGACCCCAAGTCTCACCGGGCTAGAACCCGGAGACAGGACGCCTAGCTTTGAGAATATCGAGGCCACATTCCCGGAATCGGTCCTAGCCCCAAATGACTTTGAAGAAACATTGCCAGCATAGCCAACAGAAAATCGAAATATCCGTGACCGGCCGGATATTACAGCAGAAATCTCGGCACGGACCGATAAAGAACCGGCAATCAGTAAATCAAAAGATTTTTTACCTTTTATAGAATTATATCTAAAGTAGAACTCCTCTGCTATATAAAGGGGGTCTAATAATTCATAAAGTAAGTTGTAACACACATTCCAAGGCAATATATCATTATTTGTTTTGTTATTAGTTCTTTTGCTTTCGTTCGTCGGTGCTTGTTGTTACGAGCCCGGATCGAGGGCAAATATTTCACTAAGGCTTAAATCGTCTTTCTCGTGTGGTTTGAGCTTACTTCATCCTTATTTATTTAATTTGTCTTCATTTACTACTTTGCATCAAATAAATTCGCGTATCCTTAAAACCACTTACAAATTCAATTATTATCCGATTTTGAGGATAAACAGTTTGGCGCCCGCTGTGAGGCCAAGGATAATAGTGGCTATTTGATACAAATTTTTATAACACACACTACTTTACACTTGTTCTTTGGAGTGTCTCTAATTTTAAGTTAAAGCTCAAAATCTCAAACTCCCAATCAGCACCTCTACATATTAGCGATGAGTCCGGTCATCACGGCGAAAATAACAGCATAGCGCCAATTGGAGAGGTACCACCTGTTGATCCCATTGGAATTCCGGCCGCTGACCCGATTGACGCCAACTCGCATGTGGCCATCGATGCAAATCTACCTACTGACCCCGAGTATAGTGTCTGTGATGAAGCCCGATCAGCCGCCCGAAATACACAAGACATTGGAGGGGACGAGATCAATTTACGGGTGATCTTCGAAATGTTGCAGGCTCAACATGCAGCGATAGCACAGTTACAGAACCAAAGCCGCACGCCGAGCAGAATTGAACCAGAGCCATCCTGGGAAGTCACCCGCAGAAATGAACCGATCACGGAGAGACCCAATGAAAGTGAATCGGGGACAAACCCCGATATCATAAACATACTCGAGGAATTGACAAAATGGATAGAATCGGGGGAGAATAAAATCGAAGCCAATGACAAAAAGATGGAAACCTCAACTCCAGGGTCGACCAAATCCCAGGAGCACCTCCAATATTGAAGGGTTTGGATTCCAAGAAGTTTGTTCAAAAACCTTTTCCTCCGAGCGCAGCGCCGAAGCCGATCCTGGAAAAGTTCTGCATGCCTGAAATTCCTAAGTACAATGGAACGACCGACCCAAATGAGCATATGACCTCCTATACATGCGCCATCAAAGGGAACGACTTGGAAGATGATGAGATCGAATCTGTCCTGCTGAAAACGTTCGGGGAAACTTTATCCAAAGGAGCTATGATATAGTATCATAACTTACCTCCTAATTCTATTGACTCGTTTGCTATGCTTGCAGATTCCTTCATAAAAGCACACGTCGGGGTTATCAAGGTCGTGACCAGGAAGTCAGACCTTTTCAAAGTAAAACAGAAGGATAATGAGATGCTCAGAGAGGTCGTGTCCCAGTTTCAAATGGAACGGATGGACCTGCCGCCTGTCGCTGATGATTGGGCCGTTCAAGCTTTCACCCAAGGACTCAACATTCGAAGCTCGTTGGCTTTAGAGTAGTTGAAACAAAACTTGGTAGAATATCCGGCTGTCACTTGGGTCGATGTCCATAACCGGTATCAATTTAAAATCAGGATCGAAGACGATCAGCTTGGGGCCCCTTTCGGGTCCGTGTATCCGTCAGATACTTCGACAGAGTCAAGAGAGACATCGATCATGAATCGAGATCAAATAGGGATCGGTATCAGCCGTATAATGGAGACCGAAGAAGTAGTGGGTCTGGGCGAAACCCTATGAGAAATGAAAGGAGAAATGACCAAGCAAAACAACTGAGGACTCATGAGCAAAAACAGCTTCGACAGGCCCGTCGGGCCTAAAGAAGCGCCACGATTATTAGAGTACAACTCCAACGTCGATGTCGTCGCTATCGTATCTTCCATCGGACGCATCAAAGATACCAAATGGCCTCGACCTCTACAGTCTGATCCAGCCCAAAGGGATCCTAACCTAATGTGCAAATATCATGGCACTCATGGCCACAGAACAAAGACTACCGACAATTAAGAGGGGAGGTGGCCCGACTGTTCAACGACAGACATCTTAGAGAGTTCCTGAATGATCGGGCAAAGAAAAACTTCTGGAACAGGGATTCTAATAAACAGACTGATTATGAGGAACCTCAGCACGTCATTAATATGATCATCGGTGGGGTCGACATTCCCCAAGGCTCGATGCTGTAGCGCACCAAAGTATCCACCACAAGGAAAAAGGGACTCGGGATTACGTACCGGAAGGAACCTTGTCTTCCAATGACGAAGACGCTGAGGGGATCGTGCAACCCCACAATGATGCACTGGTAATATCGGTACTCATAAATAAATCTCGAGTTAAGCGTTTGTTAATTGATCCAGGTAGCTCAGCCAACATCATCAGGTCGAGGGTCGTGGAACAACTCGGCTTACAAGATCAGATCGTACCTGCGGTTCGAGTCCTGAACGGGTTCAACATGGCATGTGAGACCACTAAAGGGGAGATAACATTACCGATGAACGTCATCGTAACCATTCAGGAAGCCAAGTTCTATGTATTCGAAGGAGATATGAGATACAACGCTTTGTTCGAAAGGCCATGGATTCACAACATGAGAGCAATACCCCAAATGCTGCACCAGGTGCTGAAATTCCCAATACCCGGAGGAATCAAAATAGTTTACGGGGAACAACTGGCCGCCAAGGAAATGTTCGCGGTCGATGAGGTGATCCTGGCATCCAAACTCTTGACACTGAAGGGTCCGAATCTGATGGCCAGAGACGAGGCCAAATAGCAATTTCTGGTACCAGCCATGTCAGAACCGTAGAAACAAAGAGTAGACGAGAACGACGATTACGGAGTTCCCAGGTCTTTCATAGCCCCCGACGATTCTGACGCTACCAAATCAACGGTCGAGAAACTGGAGCAAGTCGTACTAATCGAACACTTGCTCGATCGAAATGTATACCTGGGCACGGGGTTAAGCCCCGAGCTCAGGAAAAAACGCATTCAATTTCTTATAGCTAACGAAGATTATTCCTCTTGGTCCCACCTTGATATGACAGGGATCCTGCCGGAAATAACCACTCACAAGCTAAGCCTGGACCCGAAGTTCCACCCGGTCAAGCAGAAGAGGAGACCCCAGTCCGAGGTCAAACATGCTTTCATCAAGGATGAGGTATCTAAACTCCTTAAAATAGGGTTTATTCGGGAGGCAAAATACCCGGATTGGTTAGCAAACGTAGTGGTAGTCCCTAAAAAAGGGAATAAACTAAGAATGTGTGTAGACTATAAAGACTTGAATAAGGCATATCACAAGGACTCCTTCCCTCTGCCCAACATCAATCGCATGATCCATGCAACGGTCGGCCACGAGATCCTCAGTTTTCTCGATGCCTATTCTGAGTACAATCAGATACGGATGAACCCGGTCGATCAGGAAAAAACTTCCTTCATCACTAAGTACAACACCTATGGCTATAATGTAATGACATTCAGACTAAAAATTGCTGGTGCCACTTACCAACACCTAGTAAACTGGATGTTCGAGGAACAAATACGAAATTTAATGGAGGTTTACATTGGCGATATATTGGTTAAGTCCCTGAGAGCAAATGACCATTTGAAACATTTGCAGGAAACCTTCAGCATATTGAAAAAATACAATATGAAGCTGAATCGGGAGAAGTGTGCATTTGGAGTCGGATCTGGTAAATTCCTCAGATTCATGGTATCTAACCGGGGAATTAAGATCAACCCCAATAGGATCAAAGCCATCGAAGATATCATTGTTGTGGACAACGTGAAGGTCGTACAAAGATTAACCGGACGCATAGCCGCCTTGGGGCGATTCATCTCGAGGTCTTTCGACAAGAGCCACCGATTCTTCTCACTATTGAAAAAGAAGAATAACTTCTCATGGACCCCGGAGTTCCAACGGGCCTTGGACGAGCTCAAGCGATATCTATCGAGCCCACCACTACTCCACACGCTGAAGACAGACGAGCAGCTATACATGTACCTAGCAGTATCGGAGATAGCGGTAAGTGGAGTCCTAGTCCGGGAAGAGAAAGGTATGCAATTCTCAATTTACTATGTTCGCAGGACTTTAGGCGAGGCCGAAACTAGATACCCTCACTTAGAAATTGGCGCTCGCTTTGCTAAGTGCCTCTAGGAAGCCGAAACCGTATTTTCAATGTCACCCCATATGTATTGTGACTACTTACCCATTGAGGAATGTAATGCATAAACCCGAGCTCTGGAGATGGTTGGCCAAATGGGTCGAGGAGATCAATGGGTACGATATTGAATATCAGCCCCAGAATGCCATTAAACCTCAAATTTTGGCAGACTTTGTGGTCGACTTTACGCCGGCCCTAATACCCGAGGTCGAAAGAGAGTTATTGTTAAACTCGAGGACTTCTTTGGGGATCTGGACCCTCTTTACGGACGGCGCCTAGACCACAAAAGGGTCCGGACTTGGCATTGTATTGAAGCTAACAACAGTCAATGTAGTTACACAATCTATTAGGACTGTAAAATTGACTAACAACGAGGCCGAATATGAGGCCATGATTGCAGGTCTAGAACTAGCCAAAAGCTTGGGGACGGAGGTGATCAAAACTAAGTGCGACTCCCTCGTTGTGGTGAACCAAGTCAATGGGACATTCGAGGTCAGAGAGGAAGGAATGCAAAGGTACCTAGATAAGTTGCAGGTAACATTACACGGGTTCAAGGAGTGGACTCTACAACACGTACCTCGGGATCAAAACAGTGAGGCCAATGCCCTTGCTAACATAGGGTCGTCGGTCGAAGACGATGAGTTCAACTCAGGGGTAGTGATGGTAAGCTATAATCCCCTGTTTTAGTCGCTTATTACACTTTAATTTATTGTAATTTACTTGTGTTGAGCTTTAATTGGTAGTGCTTTTGCACTTATTGTGTGTTTTATGCCTTGTAGGAGTGATTCCGAGTTATGTAGATGTTGTGGAGCTAATTCAACCTATTTGGAGCTTTGAAGTTTGAGTAAAAGCCCAAGCAATTAAATCGGGGTCACGTTCGGGGGTCAAAAACCAAATCTCGATGTCAAAAATTTGAAAAATTCATTTTTGGCTTTGTACTACCGCCCTGCGGCATGCCCCAAAAATCATATTTTGGCACATTTTGGAATTTCACAGATGTGCGATGCATGGGACGGCGCGGTAGCCCAAACATGTTAGAGTGACTTCCCACTTCCACTAAAAAAGGGTAATTTCATCAGGGGGATTATTGAGAGATGTCTTAAATACATGGGAAAATACCATTTTCGGAACTTTTGACAGATTTTCAGCCTAAGGAGGCCAAGGAGGCTAAGGAGGAGTTGGAAGAACACAAGCACAAGGATTTCATCATTTCTTCCCCACTCAAGATCCGGGTTTGGATTAAATCTATGTTTTCCTATACTTATTTACATTTGTGAAGAACTTCTCCATGTGTATGGAGTAGACCCTTTTGGGTTTTGATGGATTTGGTGTATTGATGATTATTTGTGGATTATAACTCTATTTTTATGTATTTGAATCGTTTTTGGAAGATTTAATTGTTGCATCTATATTCACTTGTTCTTGTAATCGAAAGAGGCATAACTTGTGATATCTTTGCATTATATTGTTGGTTGAGTTCATAGATTCTTCTAAGTAATCAAAAGAGGCTAGTTGAATCATTGATTAAACCTAGTTAGGAGGATAATCGAGAGAGGTTCTCCTAAAGACCAATCCATTATGCATTCTTGCATATCTTCACAAAGCTTAAATTGGTTCATATTGTGAGGTAGAGACGTAATCGAGAGAGGAGTTTCTACTAAACAATTGTACTGATAATTAAGTAAATTCAAGAGACTCACTTGAACATTAGAAATGAATTATCTGGAGTTAGATCTCGAACAATTATCTTGCACCTATCCTATCAAAACCCCATTTTCTCCCATTGATATCTTCCTTTGCTTAGGCCTTGCTTCGATTGTCATTAGTCAATTAGCTCTAGATTCTTAATTATTTTTATTATTAATCATATAAATCTCAACCGTTGATTCTCCTGGATTGGATAGCAATCAAGCTAGAAACTACGAAAATATTATTTAATCCAATCCATGTGGATACGATATTATACTATACTATCTTTGACTAGCGAGCACAATTTAAGTGTGTGTTTTGCGCTTGTCAAATTTTGGCATAGTTGCCGGGGATTGGCAATCAATAGTGTTTGAAATAGTTTGTAGTGCAAATTCAGGATTTTATTTTTTTTTACTTTTATTTTATTCTTCACGGGTTTCTCCTCCGTGTGCAGGGCAACATGTTAAGTCCATAGTGTATGAACGATCTTCTTGTAAAGAAGTAATACCCTACAATCAAGGATTGTCAAGTGTTAGACCACCTCCAATTGTAGCCAATAATTTCGAGCTAAAGCAAGGTTTGCTTCAAACCATTCAAAACAACTGCGTTTTCAGAGGGAAGATGAACGAAGATCTAAACACACATCCGATGGACTTAGAGGAGATTATGAACACCTTTCAATACAATGGGGTGTCACAAGATGCAGTGTATTTAAGGGCATTCCCCTTTTCAATTAAAGATGATGTGAAGTAGTGGCTTCAAAGCTTGCCAAATGGATCAATTAGAACATGGGAAGAAATGACCAGAAAATTTATTGATAAATATTTCTCATCAGCTAAGACGATCAAATTTAGAAGAGAAATCTATAACTTCTGCTAGAAAGAGAATGAAACTATTTTTGAAGCATGGGAGAGGTTTAAGGAGATAGTTAGGAGGTGTCAACATAGTGGAATTGAACTCTGGATGCAACTCTAGGATTTTTGGGATGGATTGACACCAACCTCGTGTAGAACATTGAGCAATGCAGTTGGAGGCCCCTTTATGAAGAAGACTCCAGAGGAGATAATTACTATTCTTGATGAGTTATACGAAGATGCTAATCAGTGGCCCTCTGATAGTGTTTAAAAGAAGAAAATCAACTGGTGTTCACCAAGTTGATGCTACTACATCTACGCAAGTACAACTTGATGCTATGGCTAAAGAAATACGAAAGCTAAATGTTGCTTCGATGCAAAATGTACACCACACAACTTGTGATATATGTGGAAGAGGAAACCCTACTCATGAGTGTCAAGCCTCAACTGAGGAAGTGAATGTTGTAGGAAACTATAATTTTAATGCAATGGGTCAGAGGCACCCCGATTTTTCATGGAGTTCACCTAGGGGTACTGCAAATGCATGGCAACAAAACAACCCCAGATTCTAGGAACAAGGATCTCCAGGTTTTCAAAATCAGCAGAGACAGCAGTATAAATTTCAACAATCGAACCAACACAGCATGGAAGATCTTATGAAGACCTTCATTATCAAGGCGTATGAGAGGCTTGATGCCCATGATGCAGCTATCAAAGATTTGGGTACATCTTTTCGAAGTCTGAAAAGACAGGTTGGGCACTTAGCTACTCTAATGTCATAGAGAGCCCCAAGAACACTATCGGCTAATACAGAAAGAAATCCAAAGAAACAGTGAATGTTATAACTTTGAGAAGTGGGCAAGTGTTGAAAGATCTCACCCTAATCTACAAAGATATCAGACATCAAAAAGAAAGCGAAGAGCAGCTGAAAAGTGGTGTCGAAAAGAAGAAGGAAGAAAACTCGAGAAGGGAGGAACCTGAGGCGAGCAAGTATATGCATGCGCTGCCTTTTCCCCAAAAGCTAAGTAGAGTAAAGCTGGAAAATCAGTTCGAGAGATTTCTAGATGTGCTGAAACAGGTTCATGTAAACCTACCATTCACAGAAGTGCTCTCACAAATGCCGGCTTATGCCAAGTTCTTGAAGGAGATCCTGACAAATAAGAGGAAAATAGAAGAGACCTCAGTGGTTAAGCTCACAGAGCATTGCAGTGTAATATTACAAAATAAACTCCCACAAAAGTGTGGAGATCCAGGGAGTTTTATCATACCTTGCTCTTTAGGCACTACTAATTTTGATAAGTCTCTATGTGATTCTGGTGCCTCAATTGATTTAATGCATCTATCTATTTACAGAAAACTGGAGAAGGAGTTTGGAGAGATAAGGTCTGCACCAATATCTTTGCATCTAGCAGACCAAACGACTCTAATACCCGAGGGAATAGTTGAAGATATCTTAGTTCGGGTAGATAAGTTTGTATATCCTGTGGATTTCATGGTGGTTAATATAGAAGAGAACAGGGAGGTCCCCTTCATACTAGGAAGACCATTCCTAGCAATGGGTAGAGCAATATTAGATATACATGAGAGAAAACTCATGATTAGATTGGGTGAGGAAACTGTGACTTTTGAGATGGATGTAGAAATGGGGGTAAAAGGGGAGAGGCTAGCTACTAGTGTTGTGTGGAAAGTGAAGAGCGTGACACATAAGGCTGTAGTGAGTGAAAAAGTTAAGTGTGGGGTGTACCCCAAGAAGGCTGAGAAGAAGTTATCTGCATGGATGAGTGCACTAGTTCGGGCGCGAGAGATGGAGCCCAACTTCGACTGAAACCCCGACTAGATGTTCAGGGAAGTTGTACTTACCTCTTTCTTTTTATTTGTGTCTCATAAGGACATGACACAATTTAAAGTGTGGGGTGGGGATGTATAAATGTTTATGTGTGCTTTTGTAATTCATTTGATTGAAAATTTTAAATTTTTTGATTTTTCCCGACGATGGATGTCATTCGACAAGTTTGTTGAGGGATTAAGTCGAAGAAAAAAAAAGAAAAAAAAAATAAAAATATATATATATATATATATATATATATTATTTTCTTTAGGTAGTATAATAATTCCCCCTTGGTTTTGTTTTATGTCGCGGTTCTTTTCCAAGGGTTTTGTTTGAACCGGTGTAGTTAGTTTTATTTTATTTTAGGAGTAGGAGATCTTGTGCTGTGATAACAATATCTCTTGACTTTACTATGCCTTGAGAATAGTAAGTGCTTTAGTTGTGACGCTTAGGCTCAATTTTTGACTCATGTATAAGCATCTTAAATTGTATGATCTTAACTTTGCTTAACTACTTTGATTAGAGTGTCTTGATGAGTCCGATCTGAGTGAGTTATGTGTCATGTGTGTGTGAGGTTTCCTGTATTCTGTGCATTGCATTTGATGTCTAGAACTTGTCCCGTGTATTTTCAAAGTGAAATAGTAGTTTTATTCAGTCTTGGAAGTGATATAGGTGTTTCTTTGTTGAGCCAGTTATATGTTGTACCCATCTAATTGTTATGTATCTTAGTTAACCCCTTTGAGCCTGTAATCTTGTTTCTTTGGCAACCACATTATAAGCCTTACCCATTTTACCTCTCGCGAGCACGTGAAATTGTTATGAACTTTGTAAAAGTTAAAGTGTAGGGTGTTGGTTGGCTTTTGAGTGGAACTAATGAAATAAGGAGAAAGGTGCACCGTTTTGAAAATAAAAAATAAAAAATATAAAAAATAAGAGCCACGTGAATTGAAAAATATATAGTTGCATTATTGTGCAAAGATTCATTGATAGTGGTAACTTTTGATGTATGTGTGCTTAAAAAAGTGGGGATTTGACATATATTGATGTAAGGGTGGAGTTATGGCTTGACAAAAGTGTGGGATTTTGAACGGTCAATTGTATTTATTAAAGTGCTTAGGGATGTGTAGTCAATATATCCAAATATATTCTACCCGTCCCGCAGCCTACATTACAACCAAATAAAGCCCTACTTGATCCTTGACTGAATGAGCTCAATTAGTAGAGTAATACATTACATGCAAGCTTATGGTACGTCTTTTGTAGCACATGAGTATTACTTCTGAGAGTGAGTGAATTCTTTCTATCTTGAGTTCCTAATTGTTCTTAAACCTTATTATTTTTTGAACTACTCTCTATTGTTGTGTGAGGGCACTTGATTCACGAAGGAAAGGTAATGTCGTTGACCTCTGTGTTAGAGTAAGTAAGCGGGTAGTGAAACATGTGTGGTGTTTCTGAGTCAACTCTTGAGGCGAGGATGTTACGGTATTGTGCTTAATCT
Organism: Nicotiana otophora; assembly: GCA_000715115.1. Taxonomy (NCBI): domain Eukaryota; kingdom Viridiplantae; phylum Streptophyta; class Magnoliopsida; order Solanales; family Solanaceae; genus Nicotiana; species Nicotiana otophora. Next base: position 16,968 of record AWOL01S0031571.1, read on the forward strand.
GTTTGATTATTCTTGGAGTGATGAGTTAGGAGAGTTGTTTAAAATTCTCGTGTCTATGTGAAGTATAGTTTGATTGATCGAGGACAAGCAATAGTTTAAGTGTGAGGTATTGATGGTAGGATATAATCTCATATTTTAGTCGCTTATTACACTCTAATTCATTGCACTTCACTTGTGTTGAGCTTTAATCGGTAGTATTTTTGCACTTATTGTATGTTTTATGCCTTGTAGGAGTGATTCCGAGTTATGTAGATGTTGTGGAGCTAATTCGAGCTATTTGGAGCTATAAAGTTTGAGTAGAAGCCCAAGCAATTAAGTCGAGATCACGTTCATGGGTCGAAAACCAAGTCTGGATATCAAAATTTTGAAAAACTCATTTCTGGCCACAATTTGCACTACCGCCCCGCGGCATGCCACGCGGGGCGTGGGACGCTAGTGCAAAAAGTGGCCAGAAATCATATTTTGGCACGTTCTAGAATTTCCCACATGCGCGCTGCATGGGGCGGCGCGGTAGCCCAAAATTGTTAGAGTGACTTCCCAATTCCGCTAAAAAGGGTACTTTAGTCCGGGGATTATTGGGGGACGACTTAAATATACGGAAAAATACCATTTTCGGGACTTTTGACAGATTTTCTACCTAAAGAGACCAAGTAGGATAAGGAGGAGTTGGAATAACACAAGCACAAGGATTTCATCATTCCTTCCTCACTCAAGATCCGGGTTTGAATTGAATCTATGTTTTCCTATACTTTAATGACATTTGTGAAGAATTTCTCCATGTCTATGGAGTAGATCCCTTTGGGTTTTGATGGATTTGGTGTATTGATGATTGTTGGTGGATTATAACTCTATTTTATGTATTTGAATTATTTTTGGAAGATTTAATTGTTGCATCTATATTCACTTGTTCTTGTAATCGAAAGAGACATAACTTGTGATATCTTTGCATTATATTGTTGGTTGAGTTCATAGATTCTTCTAAGTAATCAAAATAGGCTAGTTGAATCATTGATTAAACCTAGTTAGGAGGATAATCGAGAGAGGTTCTCCTAAAGACCAATCCATTACGCATTCTTACATATCTTCACAAAGCTTAAATTGGTTCATATTGTGAGGTTAAGACGTAATCGAGAGAGGAGTTTCTACTAAACAATTGTACTGATAATTAAGTGAACTCGAGAGACTCACTTGAACATTAGAAGTGAATTATCTGGAGTTAGATCCCGAACAATTATCTTGTACCTATCCTATCAAAACCCCATTTTCTCCCATTGATATCTTCCTTTGCTTAGGCCTTGCTTCGATTGTCATTTGTCAATTAGCTCTAGATTCTTAAATTGTTTTATTATTAATCATATAAATATCAACTGTTGATTCTCCTGGATTGGATAGCAATCAAGCTATAAACTACGAAAATACTATTTAATCAAATCCTTGTGGATACGATATTATACTATACTATCTTTGACTAGCGAGCACAATTTAAGTGTGTGTTTTGCGCTCGTCATGCAGTCCTACAACTCATGAGATCGGTGGTGGAAGAAGGCCACGCCGAGAAAAACTCAACGAGCCTAACTTGGGACTGGAGAAACAAATATATAGAATATCTGAAGACCGGAAAATTTCCCTCGGATCCAAAGGAATCGAGGGCCCTACGTACGAAGGCAGCCCGGTTTAGTTTGTCCGAAGATGCAACCCTATTCAAAATAACATTTGATGGCCCGCTCGCGATATGTCTAGGACTGGTAGATACCGAGTGTTCTGAGGGAAATTCATGAAGGCACATGCGAAAATCATTCACGCGCCGAATCATTGGTTCAAAAAATAATTAGAGTCGGCTACTACTGAATCAGCATGGAAAAGCATGTGAAGGAGTTCGTACGAAAATGTGATGAATGTCAAAGGCATGCTCCGATTCATCAAGGTGGGGAGCTGATGCATTCGATCTTGTCACCCTAGTCGTTCATGAAATGGGGGATGGACATCGTTGACCACCTGGGCACCCAATAAGGCTCAATTTATATTATTGATGACTGACTATTTTTCTAAGTGGGTGGAAGCCCAGGCATATGAGAAGGTCATGGAGAAGGAAGTCATCGATTTCATTTGGAACCACATCATATGTCGATTCGGAATGCCGGCCGAGATCGTGTGCGACAATGGGAAACCGTTGATCAGTAGCAAAGTAAGCACGTTTCTCGAAGACCATAAGATCAAAAGGATCCTATCAACACCCTACTACCCTAGTGGGAACGGACAAGCAAAATCCACCAACAAAACCGTACTCCAAATCCTCAAAAATAGGTTGACCGGCGTTAAATGAAAATGGAAGGAAATCTGGCCCGAAGTCCTATGGGCATACCATACAACCTCGAAGTCCAGTACCAGGGCCACCCCATTCTCGCTGGTTTACGGTGCCGAAGCTCTAATACCGGTCGAAGTCGGAGAACCGAGTCTCGGGTTCCGATATGCAACAAAATAATTAAACGACAAAGCCGTGAATACGAGCCTGGATCTGATAGATGAAAGGCGCGAAGCTGCCCTTGTTCAGTTGGCCGCCCAAAAATATCGGATCAAAAGGTATTACAATCAAAGAACCAACGTTCAACATTTCAATGCCGGGGACTTAGTGTTAAGGAAGGTCACGCTAAGCACCCGGAATCCGAACGAAGGGAAGTTGGGGCCGAACTGGGAAGGTCCTTATCAAATTATCGAGATCATCGGAAAGGGATCATACAAACTCGAAACAATGAACGGTGAGCAACTACCGAACAAATGGAACATAACTCACTTGAAGCGACATTACTACTAAGGTATGACCCCATTTATTCCTTTCACTTATTTGCATTTGAAGTAACACTTGCAGGCGACCGTCGAAGAACAAAACAATTTTTAGGCCTGAAAGCACGCATTGCACTCTTTTTCCCTTGAACCAGTTTTGTCCCAAATGGGTTTTCCGTCAAGGTTTTTAACGAAGCAACAGTAAATCATGCAAACTTATAATTGAAGGTCGGCTACGAACCGGTGTCGCAGATCACGACAATAGTATTCTGGGCTTCTTTATGATCAGCCTCGAACACTGGGGGGCATCACCCTCGGATAACGACTTTAGCAAGGAAAGAAACTTTGTGACCGAATGGTCTCGGCTCGATCGATAGGATTTACTATAAGGGACAAACAGTCAAATGAACCGTGCCCACATAGACTGCTCGAGCCCTGACACAAAGCTTGTACACATGTGTAACCATATACATTACGCACATAAATAAAGTTTCTACCTTGCGGATAAATATCTTGTCCGTTAAAAAAATTCCTTTCTTTCTTTTCTCTTAAGGAATTTCCTACATTCGATCCCTTAAAGATATCGGGCCCAAGGGCAGCCTTTGTCCGGGTTCAAAGGATCGCTCCCACTCGGGGACTGCCGTCCAAAGATAAACTCGGATGGCCCGGGCTATTGTAGTTCAGGGGTACAAGGCCTATTAGGCAATGCCCAAACCTTAAAGGCTACGGGCATCCCCATTCGGGGATTGTTATCTTGCGCAAGCCCGGATAACTCGGGGTAACCATCCCACTGGGAAACACCCGAACTAAAAAGGCTACAGCCATACTAAAACGGCTCGTAGATGTCCGAGACTCGTAACAAAAGACAAGGCCTTCAAAATTTCTAAACCGGTTCAAAAGGCTATCCTCAGGAAAATTATCATCTAAAAAGTTCTAAGTATTTTGGGGAAAGCTTCCGGTCATACTGAGGCCCCACAAATCATAAACAAAATAATATCGAAAGAAAGGCTTGTTCAAACCTCCGGGCAAGACCTAAACATTACATGCTAAGGCATTTCGATATCTTCACAATCATAAAGAAAAAAGTGAAAAAAAGCAAGCTTAGAAACTGTCGGAGGGAAAAAGAGCCTTATATATATAAAAATACCTTTACAAAGGCCAAACGGCCTCAACAAAAAGCACAGAGATGCAAAAACAAAGAAGAATTTACAAAGGCCAAACGGCCTCGACAAAAAATTACAAAAATAAGGAAATATTATACAGAGTACTTAAACGACTTGGTCTCCACCGGAGCCCGCCTCGTCATCGGGACCATCGGAGTCTTCTCCACCCTCTGATCCACCCGATCCCTCGGAGTCTTCTTCATCCTCAGGGTACGCCAACTGTTTGGCCTCGGCCTCGGCCTCGAACCCCTTAGTGGTCGCGATCTCAGCTGACACATCGAAAGCCCAAGCATGAACCTACTCGAGTGTCTCCCTTCGGGACTGCCACTTCGTGTATTCGACCATGTCCCTTAAGCGGTTCTAGGTTGCCTTGACGTCGGCCTTATACTGGGCCACCATTTCATCGGCATCAGTTTTGGTCACTTCAACCACCGACTTGGCCGTTTTGAGCTTCTTGGCAAGGTTTTCTCGTCGGAGACGGTCGAGCTTAGCTGATACTGGAGCTCCTCAATTTTTTGGGCGTGCACCTCGACTTTTTCCTTTTTTGCCTGAAGTTGTACCTCTGCCAAGGTCAATTGTGCCCGGGCAGTCTCCTTTTTCCGAGGTCAGGCAGTCTATGCTGCCTCTCTATTCTTCGGCCTCGACCTTGACTGTATCTATCTCGGCTCGGAGTTGGTCGATCCTATCGATCTTCTATTGGACCTGCGGGTTCTGACCGTTACTCACCGTGTCTATCTCAGTGTCACTAACTTCAACTATTTTTACCTGTTCAACCAGGTCGGCGTGTTCCTTCTAAGCCACATCCAACTCACCTTTGTCACACCCCAAAACCGAGGAGCACGACCGGCGCTCAACCGAGTGAACCCGACCGAGCAAGCCTGTTAGATTTAATTCTACCCAAACTCATCCATGAATAGAGATAATACATATTATCATTAATTAGACAAAAATGTGTTCATGTCTACAATACCAATTCATTTCCAATTGTTTTATCATTTTTAAAGTCTCAAATGGACAAGTAATACATCCACAACATAACATAGTTTGTCTTTTCCCAGCACCAATACACAACCCACACTATGTCTACGAAGCCTCTATAGATAAAGAAGAGTACAATGATAATGCCGGCAACAAGGCCCCGGCTATACCTCAAATAGAACACACATAGTACAAACGATTTATGACCCCAGAATGAAGTAGGGCTCACCAAGTCAGCTGGGAAGAAGGTGCACTGCTATCACTGATCAATATCTCCTGCTG
>AWOL01S0031571.1:24355-35252 GCA_000715115.1 Nicotiana otophora
CTCTCAATAGAATGACAAATAATACAAATAAGATTATCATAATATCAATGAAAGACTTAATCAACATCAAACCTCAATTTAGGATCAAGACAGTGTTCAAATTAATTTCCATATCTCACATTAGGAGATTTTTAGTATCGATATACTATTGTCCACAATACTATTATTCACAAAACCAGTACCACCGTACTCTCAGCACGGAGTCAGATCACGACCCGATCGGCTAGGCCATCTCATTAGAGGCATCAACCACAATTCCTCTCAATATCAATACCACTGTCTTTAACACGGAGTCCGATCACAACCCGATCGGCTAGGCTATCCATTTAGGACATCAACCATAATTACCATTTCAATTACAATTTCCAACACAATCACTACCATGTGTGTGGCATGGTGTCCGATCACGACCTGATCAACTATGACGTCTTATTTGAGACATCAACCTTTTTATATCAATCATCGAATTTCATAATACTTTCACATCTTTTCATATCATTGGCACTAGTGGCCATAATTATAAGATCATTCTTGGCACGTTGGCCATATTCAGTATTTCATGCTCACATTATCATTTTCAAATATCATCCTCATCATCAACAACAAACACAATTCAAATCAAAGCGTGTAGTACACATGTGAGCAATTTAGAGTCTAATGCACATAGAGATATTTTACAAAATTTGGCACAATAGCCTTCATTTGAACTTGACTTAAAGTCGAAACATTATCAATGCACAGCCCATATTTTAACACATCCTCAATTGGTAACATAACATGAATAGAGTATTTTTTATGCTTGTTGAACATATATCGTTCAACCCAATCTTACTCGGAATAGCTAATTTCACAATGAATCACTCGGGACTTACATAATTTACATGAATACCGTGGGATTCAATTCTAATAGAAGAGTTTAGCCAACATACCTCACTTAAGCTTCCTTACACTCTAAATGTTCCGGAATTCTTAGCAACTTCAATCTATTGTAGAAATATAACAAATTGAATCAAAATTTGAAAGATGATCATGGTTCTATCTCACTTGAGCATTTTATCAAACACTAGGTGTGCATAAGGTTTCAATGTCCTTCTTATGAAGGATTCCATCGTCACACAACCCAATCTTTACCATTTATAGCTCAACAATCTTCCTACACCCTTTAATAACACATGCATGTAAAATAAACAACTCTCATGCCCAAAAATTATCTTGCTAGTTACGCATTTTCAGAAAATTTTGAAATTAGGGTTTAGGGTGTAGAATCTTACCTCTAGTATGAAGATCTAGTGAGATTCCCTTCTTAGTCTTCCAAAACTTGAGCAAGAATTGAAGAAAAATTATTGAAGAACACATTCTCACTCTATGGCACTCTCTCTCACTCAAAAATATCAGATTATGTCTCAAAAATGGCCCAAAGAGTGTATTTAACAAAATAGGTTCGGATTTTAAAAACCTAAAAATGGAGCTCCGGAACAAGGTATGCGATCGCATAACCGATATGCGGAACGCATATCGGTCGCATAATTGGTTACAAAATAGCCAAAAGAACTGTCTGTGTATGCAGTCACTATGCGGTCCGCATAACTGTTATGCGATCGCATAATGTACCGCATAACAGTTATGCGGTCACATAGTCGACCGCATAGTTGCTTCCAACTGACCCAATTAACTGCCTCACTACGCGGCCATTATGCGGTCCGCAGAGTAGTTCTGCGGTCGCATAATGGACCGCAAAATGCACTTTTCCGCCAAAGAATTTTCTTTACTTTCCGGTGCATTGTTCAACCCAAAAAGTTTGAGGCTCTCCGCGAAGAATTTCTATAATACTCAACACGTAAAACCAATTCGGCACCATGAAACATTACTTTCTTTTGCAAAATTTTACGGGGCTTTACACTTAAGTACTTCGAAATTTTTCGGGGTGTTACAACCTCGAAGGCTCTTAGCCTCTCCTTCACGTTGCTTGCTGAGGAGTGTATAAGTGTCTCTCTTCTCATTGAACCCTCAGACTTCGGCTTCTAGCTGGTTCAGCCCGTCCCGATACCGAAGGAAAGTTTAATGATGAAGCACCGAGGCCTACAAATATAAAGAAAACTGTTAGGATTATTTATGGATTAGTCTGAGTACAAAAAGAGAAATTAAAGTCATCGAGAGATATCTGGATTACCCGGTTCAGCGCCTGTTGTGCTTCGTTGAACGGGCAGGGTGCGTCTACCTCGTTCATCTTGGCTTGGTCTTCCTCGGTCACCAGGCACCGAAGGTAACTGGCCACCCTTATAGGGGTGGAGAGGACTCGGGTATCCTCTAGAACAAAGATGATGATGGATCGCTTCCAGTCAGGATCCACAGTCAGAGCTAGGAACAGGTTGATCAGTTTCGGTCTCGAGGAAGACTCGCTTGCTCACGAAGATGGACTTTTCTTCAGTACCTCTAAGTCATCCAATCCGGTGACATCCTCTGTGGTGGTGGAATCTACGCTATCAAAAAAGCTGCGGAAGGGGTCGTCCGCTCTACGGGCCCCCTCATTGGGATGCTCTTTCACCGTTTGGGCCTCATTATACATGGACTTAGTAAACGAGGGTGTTTCGGTGATGTCTATCACACCAAGTGCTTCCTTCGAGGCAGTACCCACATCCCGGGAAGCCTCGGCCTCAGCCTCTTCATCGACCTCCTTAGCTTGAGGCAGGTCGGTCTCGAGGTTCTCTGGTTCGGAGGCCCCTTGTCCTTTGAGCTGCGATGGCACCCGGGCCATCAGGACAAAGTCTTCTTCTTCTTCTTTTTCGGATTCGTCTCTCAGCCGGTAGAGCGAATTCGAAGGTGGTGCTCGGGCATTGGTGCTGTCTTTTGGCCTGCGCACCAGCCTTCTTCTTGTTTTCTTTTTCTCCGAGCTCAGGGAACTCAGAGCCCTCTTTCTTTTCTTCTCTTCGGCCTGTCTCGTATAGGGGACTTGGTAGGTAAGTCCTCACTACTGACTAGAGGCCTTAGTTCGGCATCCTTAGATAAACCTGCGAAAAAAAGTAAAAGGAGTAAGGACTTAATGATAAATGAGGAATCCAAGTATTACCTACTCGGGAAAGGAGTCTCACCATGGTAACGGGCCTACCAACGGCCCTTCGAGAGCTTGCACCATGAGCGCTCGAAGTAGGGCATCTATGATACGATACCCTCAACCCACTCCTTGAGTCGAGGGACAGCATTCAGGACCCGAGTGATGGCTGCACCGCCACAAAACATCGATAAGAAAGAAGGAAATAAGTATAAAATCAACTTTCAAAAATAAAATTGTACTTACGTGATGTATTCCACTTCTCGAGGAATAGTATGCGCTCAGTTGGGATCAGGTCTGAAGTCCTCACTCGGACAAAACGGCCTTGCCAGCCCTGATCCCGGTCTTCATCAATACTTGAGAACAGGGCTTTGTTGGCCCCGCACACGAGCTTTATTAGTCCTCCCAGAAGATTCGGGGACTATACAAGCGTAGAATATGGTCGACGGTGAATGAGCACCCATCGATTCTACTCACGAAGAACTGGAGGAGGACCACGATCCTCTAGAGCGAAGGATGAATCTGACCGAGCCATATCTCGTACCTCTTACAGAAATCTTTGATGACCGGGTCCATCAGGCCCAATGTAAAGGGATAAGTGTAAACACTTTGGTATCCCTTGACGTGGGTGGTAATGGCTTCATTAGGGTCGGGGATCACTATGCCCTTATCGGCCTAGTTGTAGTCTTTTCGGACCGTAGGAAGGACTTTTTCAGTGATCGAGCAGATGTATCTCGAGATCTCCTCACACCGGCCTTATACGGGGGAAGGTTTTTCAACATTGAAAACGGCGTTAACCGAGCATCCTCCAGGGATGAACATTTTCAAAGGGGAGTTTCGGTACTGGTTCATCGACGGCAATACGCGAAACAATCTCCTCGACCTCAGTAGTCGGCCGCGAAGTTGAAGGGGTTTCTTTATAGGGAATGGTTTTGGAAGTCTTTGTCATTTTTTTAAAAAATAAAGGAAAAATTAAGAAAGAAAGGAAGCTGAAGGATTGTACTTGTTGGCTTGAGATGAAGATTAAACAAGAGTTCTTGCAAATGATCTCAGATAATCAGAGTGAAAGCGCTAGAAAGTATTGAAATCTTAAGGATACGAAGGTAGAAGGTTTGGATGTAAAGTTAAAATGAACAAAGGAAGAGGTATTTATAGTATTTCAGCGACGGTTCGCATCCAGGAGTGGCCGACCGGCAGCTTACATGCATTTAATGCCATCAATACTTGGCTAACGGGACGCTTCGGTTGTTTCGTCATTTCTGTCACTATGTATCAAAGTAAGAATCAGAAGCTCATGTCGTTTCTCATCGTCTACTCTCCGAAAAATGAGTGGACTATCTGTATACGGTCGAATCGAGCTCGTGATGCATCCTAACCTCCGACATGGTAAGTTAGGCTCGAGACATAAAAATAAAGGACTAAAGATCGACCCCAAGTCCCACCAGGCTAGAACCCGGAGACAGGACGCCTGCCTTCGAGAATATCGAGGCCACATTCCCGGAATCGGTCCTAGCCCCAAACGACTTTGAAGAAACATTATCAGCATAGCTAACGGAAAACTGAAATATTCGTGACTGGCCGAATATTATGGCGGGAATCTCGGCACGTACCGATAAAGAACCAGCAATCAGTAAATCAAAAGATTTTTTACCTTTTATAGAATTGTACCTAATGTAGGACTCTTCTACTATATAAAGGGGGTCTGATAATTCCAAGGCAATATATCATTGTTTTTTCTGTTATTAGTTCTTTTGCTTTCGTTCGTCAAGGGCAAATATTTCACCAAGGCTTAAATCGTCTTCCTCGTGTGGTTTGAGCTTACTTTATCCATATTTATTTAATTTGTCTTCATTTACTGCTTTGTGTCAAATAAATCCGCGCATCCTTAAAATCACTTACAAATTCAATTGTTATCCGATTTTAAGGGTAAACAACATATATATGTAGCAAAATGATATTCAAAATTCAAACTACCAAAGGTTGAAGTGAAGTGGTAAGTGTCCATCTATCGTTAATTAAAGGTGTCAGACTCAAGTCATGAGTTTAGAATCGCCTTTAGTAGAAAGCGTTTTATCCCTAAAGTGAGACTTTTTGGCGCAAACCTCGGTTAGTGGGACCTAAAGCAAATACCAGAAACTAAGTAGAAAATCAAATAAAAAATTATTCAAAATTCTACTACATTATTAGCTAAGGAAATGAGACGCATTTCTTTTGTTTAATTTCATTTCAGAAGAATAGAAAACAAAAATGTAAAGGAGCATAAGTCCATATCTATGGTATGTCTAGCTGTTAAGTAGGGCTACATTGATTTTGATTACTTTTAAGCCATGAACTAATTAATAAAAACAGAAAACAAGAAAAAGTGGTATAATTGACATCATTTGAGTGGAACTATAGAAAAGAGGGTTTGATGATGCACTAGACTTTTAGTAAAAAACAATCTTCTTGGGATTCTATTCTTTTAATGTTTTTTTCTTTTTTCTTTTTCTTTTTTTAAATAAAGAAAAAGATAGTACGAATATGGAATGAGCAAATATTGCACATAATTTTGTTGCGGGCACGCATTGCCTTCTTCATCCTTGACATGCTTGTGTTACCCATACGCTTCTCTGTTTATCAAGAATTCTCTTTCTTGAATTTCTTTGTTCTCTCATTTATCTATTTGGTAATTATTCATCATGAGTTAAAGGTTTTATACGTTGACAATATTAATAAATTTGCAATATCATGTTACTTAAAGGCTAATTGCAAATAATTATTCTGTTAGTTGAATTAGTAAACAAGATTAAATGTGTGTCAGCTTTGTAACGGCGAAGACACGATTGATCCCAACTTCTAACGGAGGATAAAAATAAATTATTTCACAAACTGTAAAAGCAATTTTGGATTTTTTTTTCCTTTATTTATTTATCTTGTCCCATTTAAACAATTCTTTATTGGGGTCCTTTGCTTACCCATGATTTCATGAAGTTCATGTGAATGAATAGAAGAGGCTTTAACTTGTCAACCGAATGTTCCCTTTTCATTTTCAAGCAAAACATCATCCTCGAAAGATTTTTTGTTTCTTTCATACGTTTGTTTGTGTCTGTCTAGCACAGAACTAGAGAAAGCAAAACAGCGAAAAAGAAAAAATAAAGGATTTCGAGTGTTTCTTAACCGGTCCGCGGTCATTTTATCTTTTTATTTTGATCCAAAATAAGTGTTTATTTACATAATCAAAAAGGAATTAATTTTATTTTTCTACATATTATCATTATTTACATATTTTAATGTGTCAAGGTATTAATTAAGGCTAATTTAGTAAATACATATTTTTTTTCTCTTTATATTTCTTAATGGGTGTGCCAAAACTAAAATGGTAACTTATTTTGATCGGACGAAGTACTAATTATTAACAAACTCTAAAAGCAACTCACTTTTCCTTTTTTCTTTCTTTTTGTTGGTGAGCGATGCCTAGAACAGAAAACAGGTAGAATTGAAGAGCAAACAATGAGAACCGCAGCAACTCTATATAATCTGGACGTGAAAATGACACCAGGTAGTCACTTTTAAACGCGATGTTTAAAATATATTAACAATTTATAATGTATTTAAAGATTAGTTAATTCACTCAAATTTTAGGATACCGTGTCCTAAAGTTTAAACCTCAAAGTTCAAACTTCAGGATATCGTGTCCTAAAGTTCGAAAATTGTGTTCAGAAATTTGAATCTTATGTCCTGAATTTTAAAGTAGTAGTTCAAAAATTCTGGATACTTAGTCCTGATTTTCAAATTAGCAGTTCAAAAATTTAAAACACCAAGTCCTGAATTCCAAATTAGCAGCTCAAAAACTCAGGATACAAAAATTCAGGACATTTATTCCTGAAGTTTGGATGAATTGACTAATCTTAAAATATATTGCAAATTATAGATATATTTTAAACAATATACTTAAAAGTGGCTACTGGTTCACTTCGCTCTAGCAGGACTTCTTAAGATATCGGTTAAAAATCATTTCCTCCTTCAACTTTCTTTAAATAAAAAAGGTTCAAATATATCCATGTACTATGAGAAAGGGTCTAAATATACCATTCGTTATACTTTAGGTCCAAATATACCTCTATCTTTATACTATTGGTTCAAATATACCCGTTTTTCATTAAGTTTGTCAAAGGTGGACATCCAATCCTACACAGCACTGACATTTGATGAGGTGGATACCACGTGGCATGCCACCTCAACCTCCCCCCCCTATTTTACCCATCTTTTATTTTATTTTTTCCACCACTAAAATTTTCTTCCTTTCCGCCACCATTGCCATCATTACCACCACCATATATTTCAAAGTTTAGTCTTTTATATATGTTTGTTTTTTCGTTCATCGCTCGCATTGGATTTAATACAATAAGAAGCTTCTCGAATTTCAAGTGAAGTTCTCTTCTTAGAGAAACTAGATAATCTCTTTATGTACTACTAGTGTGCGTGATATTGGGGGTGACTAATTGAAGTATTTTTAATTTTTTTGCAAACCGAGGTGCTCAAAGCATTTATAGATGGGCAGCATTCAGTCTCATACTGTTCAGATGCTGCGATTTAGTATGAGTTTACTAGCTGAAAATTCAATATTGTTCATGGTGGCAGTTATGGTGGCAATGGTGGTGGGGAAAAAGAAAATTTTAGTGGTAAAAACAAATAAAGGGGAAAGGTAAAATGGGTTAGGGGCGCTGAGGTAGCATGCCACATGATATCCTCATCATCAAATGTCAGTGCCACGTAGGATTGGATGTCTACCTTGGGCAAACTTAACGAAAGAGGGATATATTTGAACCAATAGTATTACGACAGTGGTATATTTGGACCCAAAGTATAGCGAGTGATATATTTAAATCTTTTGTCGTAGTATAGAAATATATTTGGCATTTTTTCGTTCTTTAAAATAAATAGATTCTTCCTTTTACTTTAAAAAATACATTTTTCCCATCCTATCCTAAGTAATATCTAACATTACCCGTGATACTTCCAGCCTCGCTATATGTATTATTCAGTTTTTTATTATAGATGATTTTTTTTATAAGTGTTTTACTTTTAACATAAGTTATACCTTATTCAAGTTGTGATTTAAGTTTATTTGAAAAGGGAAAAACATTTATTATTCAAAGTAAGAGGTTAGGGGAGTGTTGGGTGTGCGAACGAAGTCCCAGACTGAGAACCTATATATAAGGTGTAGGGATTTCTTAATGGTATGAAGCCTTTTGGGGAAAAACTATGCGGGCTTGACCCAAAGCGGACAATATCACACCATGTTATGAGTGTATCATTGAGTTGTCTTAGCCCAACAACTGGCATCAGATCCCTGGTTCAATGAAACGAGGATAGCGATGGCAGAGTGATGACGCGAGACTCGATTTGGAGACGCGCACACAAAAATAAGCTAGTTGCGGGCTTTAGTTGCCATAAATACTCTAACAATGTGGGTGATATACTTGACCCGTGGATCGTGATAATAGACCACATGGAACTTAGTTCGAGGGGAAGATTGTTGGGTCTGCAAACAAAGTCTCACATTGGTAGCCGAAAAGACTAGGAGCCTACATATAAGGTGTAGGGATCTTTTAATGGTGTGAGGCCTTTTGGAGAAAAATCGTACAGGTTTGGCCTAAAGCGGACAATATCACACCATGTTAAGAGCGTATTATTGGGTTATTTCTTCGACATAGTTGAGGGAGGAAAATGCTTTTCACCCTAAAAATTATTTCAAACGATCTTCTAGTACGTTTTCTTTTCACATTTTTGTGTCGAATATTATATTGGTTGGTTTGTGATTTCTTACATAAGCTAATTCTTTATTTGGGCTTTAGGGGTGGAAATTTACGCCATATAGCTAACTTATACATTATATTTATTATATATAGTCACACTTTCAAAAATAATACCAATCATAGCTATTATTTGAGTTTATAGCAAATTCACTCACATGTCTCATCAGAATTTTTCTTCGCTCTCCCAATCTCAATAATGCAAAGGCTCCAGATCCATAACCTCCATTTTAATCGGCATTGAAGGTCCAAAATCCGGTCGTGCTCCCTCTCCCTTGCTCCGGCAAAGCTTTGTCTTCTCAGGCAAACGGCCATCACTGGCCAATGTTTAGATACATCGAAGGATTTCATAGATCTGGCCGTATTTTCGAATGGAAAATATAAACTAAATACTCCCTCCATTTCAATTTAGATGAGATAGTTTGACTTGACATGTAGTTTAAGAAAAAAAGACTTTTAAAACTTGTGGTCTTAAAAGTTTAAGAGGTAAAAGTTTTATGGGGCCATGACATTTGTGTGATTATAAAATCTTCTCATTAAGGGTAAAATGAGTAAAATGAAGAGTTTAAAGTTGAATTATTTCCAAATTTAGAAATGTGTCATTTATTTGGAACAGACTAAATAGAAAAGTACCTCATCTAATTTGAAACGGAGGGAGTATATTTTATTCTTAGATCTGGCCGGATTTTTGATATAGTTTATTCTTAGATCTGGCCGGATTTTCGTACGTCTCTAGTGACGCGAAGCCTGAAAGTCTGATTCTCAGATCTAATCGAATTTTTGAATGGTAAATACAATGTATTTATTGAACATATGGATAAGAGTCAGAAATGTACGTTCCTATCCAGTTAGTTATTAATTGATATTGATAAAGATATAAGATCTTCATACAAGATCTTATTGTATTTGGGGTAGAGTAGAACTCATGTATCCTAGTAAGAGTAGAACATCTAGGCAGTCATCTGTTTATACATATAAATATACGCTTAATGTACTCACTTAAATATACTAAATACAAGCATATTCTCTTATCCTAAATAACTAAGTTTTTGCATGGTATCAGAGCTTTACCTCTCCATTGCGCAACTCTACTCCAGATCTAAAAAAACATGACAAACTCCTCTTCATCAAACCAAACACCAGCCCCATCAACCGCGCTCTCACTCTTAACATCCTCACTTCACCATCTTATTGCCTCATGTCTAATCAAGTTGAAGCTATCAAACTATTTGATTTGGTGCACCCAAATATTGTAGTTGATTCAAGCTATGAAACTGACTAGTTTTATCAAAGAAGGCAAAGCAGCGTCAAGCACTGTTGTGACTATGGGTGGAGGATTAACCACTACTGAAATTGTAGAAGTGATGAATGTTTGGGAAGAAAAGAATGTCTTGCTGCAAAGTTGGATCTCAGGTACATGACAGAAGAAAGTATGTGCTTAATTGTTGGATGTTTCTCGGCAAATGAAATGTGGGACAACATTGAGGAAACTTATCTTCAGACAAAAATAAGGAATGTCAACTCAAACAACAGTTGTAGAACATTAAACTTTGTTCCAAAACAACTGATGAATATCTGAAGGAGTTCAAGAACATCTGTGATGATTTAGCAGCCATACACAAGCATGTGGACGAGGACAGCAAAGTGATTAACTTTTACTAGAGGATTATGATACGAACGCGGAAGCAAAATAATAAGAACACAAATAAAATATAAAAATATAGAGATTTAGTAAAGAACCAATTAAGAAAATTGAAAGAGCATTTGAAATAAACAAATACCCAATCAATTTAAGACTTAATTGATGCAAAACTATAGGACAACCCTCAAGGGGAAGCAATTCCCTTGTAAGTTCACCTTAACAAGTAATCAACCAACATAGGAATTTATCCTAAACACTATCAATGAATTTTCATTCACAATATCAAAATAAGCTAACTCTAAAATGAGAGCCTTAATGGCTATTTATAGTAGGGAGTTAAATATTACAAACAACAACAACAACAACAACAACAACAACAACCCAGTAAAATCCCACTAATGGGGTCTGGGG
>AWOL01S0031574.1:1154-28435 GCA_000715115.1 Nicotiana otophora
TACTATATCTGGTGCATACCTTGCCAAAGAATTAAACTTATGGCTATAATCCCTCACACTCATATCCCCCTGCTTTAGGCTAAGAAACTGGTCAAGACGGGCCTCCCGAACCTCCCGTGGCAAATAATGGGCTAAAAAAGCCTTAGAGAAGTCCTCTCACTCTGTTGACGGAGCATCAGGTTCTCTAGATCTTTCCCACGCCTCATATCGTACGACGACTACATCACGTAGTCGAAAAGAAGCCAACTCCACAGCCTCGGTGACGGAGGCATGCATCACCCTCAACACTCTATACATATGGTCCATAAAGTCCTGGGGATCCTCAGTGGAACTGGATCCTGTAAATAATGGAGGGGCCAAGTGAAGAAACTCTCGTACCGTCGAGCTTCCTATCCGATCTCTCCGGGCATCTGCTCCTGACTCTAGCTGTCGCTCATGAATAGAAACCATCCTAGTCAGCAACTGAACAGCCTCCCTCATCCCCTGCTCCCCAGTCTCTAATGGGGGAACAATAGGTGCTGGAGGTCCTGTGTCTCTAGCTGCCTCAGGTACCAATGGAACTGGTGAGGCTGGGGGTACTGCATCTCCCTGGGCTCCAACAAGTGCTGGGGAAGGTGAAACTAGGGGTACTGGAGACTCACTGTGAGCCTCTAAGGGAAATCTTTCCCTCTGACCCGGTGGGGAACGACTG
Source organism: Nicotiana otophora (assembly GCA_000715115.1). Taxonomy (NCBI): domain Eukaryota; kingdom Viridiplantae; phylum Streptophyta; class Magnoliopsida; order Solanales; family Solanaceae; genus Nicotiana; species Nicotiana otophora. The sequence goes on from AWOL01S0031574.1 coordinate 1,846, forward strand.
GTACCTTCTCCCGGATCCATACCTATCTCTTGCTATGCCATCTCCTGAGCGTAGGTAACCTGTTAGATAGGAAACACAAAGCACGATTTAGATTTCATATGTTCTTATAACTTCGCTCTATAGCACGATCTATTAATTGAAAGAAATGTAACCATTCCTAAATGCCTCATAGCCTCCTGATTATAAGTGTGGTGCACAACACACCCATAAGCAAGACTCTACTAGACACGGCTTGTGGACTCCCTGGGATACGACCTGCTCTGATACCAAGTCTGTCACGCCCCAAACTAGGGGAGGCACGACTGGCACTCGATACTGTATTCGATCGAGTTAGCCACTAAACATACTAGCTAACTAGACTGGGGGCCCAACAGATCAGGCAGCACAACATCTGAAATACTAAGCCTGGACCGTAAGGTTATGACATGAATAACAATAAGCCATATAAACATAGGTAGACAAGCCAAAATAATAAAATACTAGCTGGCCGACGAGGCCGCGACTGAAGACATACATGCCTACACACCTATATATACATGCCAAGCCTATGGGCTGGAGACTGAAAGCAGCAAAAAAAAGAAACCCAGAATATTATGTCCACAATAGCCTCTAAGAGTGTCATAAGCACTGTCGGGATAAGGCCCCAACTATACCCAAACTGTACAACAAAAGTAACCATCCTATGAAAGCTCCAGGAAGAGGTGGAGCTTACCAACTCACAGCTGAACCCCGAAATCCTAGCGGAGGGGTCGATCAGAGTCCCTACCTGGACCTGCACGCACGAAACAAAAATGCAGTGTCCCCAGGCAACGGGACATCAGTACGAATAAAAATGTACTGGTATGTAAGGCAGAAAGTAGAATCATACATAGCTGATGTAAAAAGGTAATAAAGATACCACCTGACACTGAAACTCTGATAGCCTCCATGGCCGACATCCGACCTCATAGTAATAAAATATGCATGGTATGCTCGTGTAATCGTATGTCGTGAATACATATATATATTGATGTAAATGCATGACATACCCAACCAAATGCTAGCAATGGCGGTCTCTCCCGGTAGCTAACCGGTATCATATTGCCAACCTGTGGCCATCTGTACAATATATATAGTCTTTCGGGCAAATAGGCCCCTTACCTCCGATTATAGCTCGAAGTCCATGCATAATATGTCATGTATGATATGAACTTTGAATGCACATAATAGGCCATAACAAGAACTTAGCCAACCTTGGCTCATTGGTACTCTTATTCTCATAATCTCATAATCACCTTCGTATCGCATACAAATGTCTCGTGGAACCTCATATCTTTTTTAATAAGTTTGAAAACTTAACTCGACTTTTAGAAAGATAACTTAACTCTGAATATGTTCATAAAAAGCTTAAGGTGCTTCACTTAGTCCTTATACCTGATTTCTTGATAATTAGTAAAAGAAAGTATTTCAAAAAAAATCAAATGTTTTAGTAGTTTAAACATAAAAATTATATTTGAAAATTTTGAAATCGACGTGTCACTTTAGAGATTTTAAAATACACTTTAACAAGGAAGAAGGACTGATCGCAAATACTAAATGCCTTTATTTTTAAGTCACACAACCCAAAGACGAATAAGAATTCATATATATGAACATATATTTAAGAAAGCCGACAAAATGACATATATAGATGTCGAATACCCTTTTTAACCGAACGAGTGGAATATCAACCTAATAGCATCATGAAAATACTTCAGCTACGATACCAATGCCTTTCACAGAAGGTCTTTCTAGCAACAGAATAGTAAAATATCACATTTGGCGTCTTAGGAATTTTCCAAAATTCGTGCTAAAAGGAAGGACGAAGCTTAGCCTTAATATACCTCTCCAACGAACGTCCGAATGCCTGTAGTTCCTTCACGAAAGATGTTCCTTACGTCCTAAGCTTCGAAACCATTATATATATGCAGCTTATACGCACCTATAAACAGTTCATAATTGAGTTTAAATCGGCAGATTTGCCATATGACCCTAACTTGATGAAACGCCCGTAGAACTTTGTAAAAACGATCATAAAAGAGTCCCAAGATGATTACCTTGGCAAACCAAGTATAAATCCTGAAGAACCAGCAAGAACAACAATTTCCTATCTTCCAAAAATAGCTCCAAACACAGCTAATAGAAGGGAAAAAAGATTGCAAAGCGTAGAGATTGCGCTTCTAGGCACATGGGCAAACTTTAACGATAAAAATTATTAAAAACACACCTTAATCACTCAATAACCATGAAACACTCTCTTAAGCTTTCTCACTGTTTTGGGATGAAGATGAAATGTTTTGGGGTCTTAAAAGTCGGATTTTCCGACTTATACCACTTGTTTGACCCGACTCGGTTCGCGACCCGATTTCAGCCCGGACAGTCCGCGGTAAAACAGTCATAACATTTTACTCTAATGTCGGTGCGATGTGAGATTTCTTTGGTTGCAAACTAGACTCGTAGACCTTCGATTTGTTAGGTTGTGGGTCCCATAACGCTTTATATATTGGGAGAAATAATCTGATACATTTGACCCAAAGTTTAGAAACTTTATTAGAGAAATTTACGATAACTTTTGCCGACCTTTATTTCGCAACTTGCTTGACTCCAAAACTTAGCATGTGACCAGTGTGATATTATAATACCTCATAACACATTATTCTTAGCATATTATACACTCTTAGTCTTATCCCACAAGTGCAAGTTAACATAAACCTTCCGAACGCGCGGGGTGCTACCCGAGCCATTTCTTTAACCATGAACCTTTATTTAAGGGATTTCTTTGACTTAAAGATTTAGTTTAGTTCCTTGATATTACCACACATTTTCAGTCTTATTCTTCCAATGCGCTATATCCAATCATATATACCTAATATAACCACGCCACGTTACGTATATTACGTAAGAGAAGAGAGAAACACCCGGGGTCTCACATGGTCAAGCCTGATGTAGAGTGTATAAAGGCTAGTCACTACGAGGATGACCGATTGTGTGAAATACTAAGATAACGTCCTAGCTGGTAAACTCAAGGATATGACTCCTGGTAGTGAGGGTGTGTTTTTCGTTTTGATTAGGTGATGGATTATGTGTAGTAGATGTAGATGGGTTGAGACGGGTTACAAACTCTTGATGAAGCCCAAGACTTTTGATACATGAATATGCACCATGACCTGAAGCAATTATATTGGTGGAAGAAAAAATATATTACTAATTCTATTTCTAGTTATTTAACTTGTCATTGGGACAAGGTTGAACGTCAATGGCGTTCGACCTACTACAATAACTAGAGATCCCAAAGTAGAAACGGGAAAGAGTTACCATGTATTTTGTGACTGGGCTACCTTGAATATTTATAGGTCATGACACTGTGTGGGTAATTGTAGATCGTCTTACAAAATCAGCACATTTTTGTCGATCAAAACTTCCAACAATGAGGTGAAATATGCACATATATGCACGAATGAAAAAAAACTATTATCTGACTCAATAGAGCTCTATTGTCCATAATCGATCTATGATAAAGGATCACAATTCACTTCACAATTTAAAAACCTTTTCAAGAAACGTTGGGTACACGAGTAGATCTTAGTACTAGTTTTTGTAGCATGCAAACGCAAAGTCCGAATGTACTATACAGATCTTGGAGGATATGTTGAGAGATTGTATTATTGAGTTTGGAGATAGTTGGGATGCTTATTTACCTTTAGCTGAACTTGCTTACAGTAATAACTTCCAATTAAGAGAATTATCCTTATTATGCTAAGCCAAACACTTAGAAATATTTGATAAAATATTTATAACTAATTACAAAAATATAAACTAACCTAAAAAGCAAGTAAAATGATCAATGGCGACAAGCATGGATGCTTTGGAATTTACACTCAAGTAACGATCCAATATATTTTACGATTTTATAAATATTAGCGGGTTTATTATTAATTAACCTCGGGTAATAATTCTATATTAGCTTCTTTTGATGACTAATAAGACTTCCTAATTGAATTATCCCTAAAATAATTAAGAGATTAAGCACACCCGAATATGGCTACAAGTAGTTCAATCCTATCCCTAGGTAGAATCTATAAAATGAGGGTTAATGCCTCAAGTTCTTGTTAATTAATCTTTTCCAATCCAGAATTATTTTTCCCAAAATTAACTCGAAGTGAATGGGAAAGTCCTAGGGTTAGCTAATCCCTTTGAAAATATTTAATAACAAGAATAACTAAATAAACAATAACTCACTTCAAAGTAAATAAAAATCATTCAATACATAAGCACAACAAGGTATTTAATCCACACTTTAAATATGAATATTACCATAAATAAGATTTAAATGCTAAAAAAAATACTACACACTTAGATATTCAGTACAAAACAAGAAAACGAAGAATTGAACATAAATGGGTAAGAATTGCTCAACCAAAAGCTCCAAATCTTCAAGACCTAAGTGTGTATGTAAGACCCCTAGCTCCAAAAAATGGACAAAAGCTTCCCAAGATGTGCAGAGACTTTCAAAGGCTGCCAAAGATGTCGTACAAATGAGCTAGGTTGTGTATTAAATGGTTTAGGGGTCAAAAACGTGAAGTTCTAGAACTGCCCAATTTTTCCGCACATTTCTTCTTCCTATTCGTGTTCACGAAGGTTTGGCTACGTATAGCTTCGAGTTCGCGATATGTCCTTCGTGTTCGTGAAGGTTTGATTTCTGAAGCTTCGTGTTCGCGAAGGTTTGGCTTGTGAAGCTTTGCGTTCGCGATATATCCTTCGCGTTCGCGAAGGTTTGTCTTCCTGCTGCTTCGCGTTCGTGAAATGTAATTCACTGGGAAGATTTCCATTCTTCATTTTTAGCTCCCTTTTGACTCGTTTTTACTTGGTTTCTTCGCGATCACTTCTAAATCACATAAAACCTGTAAAATATAAGTGAATGACATTAAACACATGATTTTATCAATCAAAACATAGCAAAAGTCTAAGACTAAAGACGAGATAAGATGGTAAAATACCCACTTATCACTCTTTCTTTCATCAAAACATGTCTAACATGCCTTCTGAGTCTAGTGAGAGGAGTGATGCAATCCCTTTGGCGACTGTGTTTCCCCCCTCACGAGAGGAATGTTCCTATCGCCGTTGATGTTGGAAGTTTCCCGTTGGTAGAAGAGATAGTTCCTCGCAACCCTGATACTAGATATGACTTCTCTAAATCACCTGATGCCAACCCTAGGGCATTCCGATCAGTGATGACGGAGAAAGAATTGGGAGAGCTTAAGGCCAAGTTCGGCCTTCCTGATTACATCGAATTAATCCCGGCTAGGTGGGATACGGTGCAGGTTCACTATCCTGGGTACTGCACCTTCTATGCTTATCCCTTCCAAGTCGGCTATTCTCTCCCTCTCTTTTCGTTGAGGAATTCTGTCACTATTACGACATTTGCCCAGCTTAGCTTGCATCGTCGTACGTTTATAAGCTTATACGGATGCTTACCAAATTTGTCGAACTAGCCGAGGTCAAACTGACCCTTCAGCATTTAATACATCTATTTGCCCCCAGCTTTTACAAGGGGACAATGTTGAACCTTCGCCATCGAGAAGGCAAATTCCTAGTAGTGAAGATGGATGACAAAGCTAACCGCCAATTCTGGTTCAACCTCTTTTTCGTCAGAACCAAGGACGTGGTGGCCAACGTCGACAGTTTTCCTGAGACATGGAATTGTACTCGTAAGTGCATGATTTCCTCGTATATAGGTGTCTCTTTTGTTTTTGCTTGATCATGGTCTTTGACTTCTTGTCTTTTTCTCATGCAGCCAAGACCTCTCCTCCTCCTTTGGTCGAAGACATTTATGACTGGGTTGGTCGGCTCCTCTCTTACATTGTAGGGATCTATGATTGGTCCAGTTTCTTCAAGAGATTTGGGCCTACTCTCCCCTCGTCTAGTAAGTTCCCTTTATTACCGGTTTCTTAGTTCTTTTTTTTTCTTTTGGTTTACTTTTGCTTACCTTACCCTTTCACTGTGTTTTTCCTAGCTTCGGCCAGGGGATCCTCGAGGAGGTCGAAGGCTCTTCCCCCCGCATTCCGAAAGATGAAAGCTACTGCGTCCTCAACTCATGTGCTTTCTTCGATTGCGGCTACTTCTGTTCGTGCCCCGGTCCCTTCTTAGACAGCGACTGCTTCTGTTTGTGCCCTGGTCCCTCCAGCGGTTGTCCCTTCTTCGACCACAGAGGCTTCAACCATAGAAACCTCGGCTTCTCCGTTATACTGTCTTATCGATGAGGATGACGAACCTTTGCTTGGTGATGGGAATTTAATGCCTCGTAAGAGAAGATCCGTAGACGTCATGGGGAAAAGGTCAGAGGCCGCCGATGTGGGAGATTGCAAGTTTCATGCTTCGGGAGATGGCCACAGTGAATATCAGGGAGAGCCTAGAGGCTAGTCCTGAAACCATTTGATTGAAGGATACAAATGTTCGACCTGAGGGGGCTACCATCAAAGGCATGGCGGTCGGCAGCTCTGTACTTCCAAGACACAAAGAGGCCTCATCTTCCGGTGTTGCGGCGGACGCACATCCTTTGATTGATGATAGAAGAGAGGATGTTGCTGAAGAAGATGTTAGATCTGATTCCGACATGGATGCGGATGAGCTGAGAATGATCGACGAGGAGCTCACTTAGCTCGAAGTGAGGTTGGAGGGGGGTTCGAGGACTATTATGATCCCGATGGACCACAATCTTCTTGTGAATAACGAGCAAATTATTCCTTCCCTTGTCCCTCTTAGTTCTAAAGTGGAGGCTATGACCCTCAAGGATATGAACAACAGTGACCTGTCGAACAACATTGCTGGCCTCGCCCTTCGGGTAAATACTTTCGTTGTTAGTTATTTTTTCTTTGGTTTTGTTTCTTCACAGTCTCTAACTTCTTTTGTTCATTTTGTAGACGGTCGTCTTAGAAATTGAGAGTGCTCGTAGGGAGCAGAGGCGTAAATACATTTACATGAAGTAAAAGGACAAGTACTTCACAGTTCTTGAGAAGTACCGGGAGCTTCGGCGTCAGCTTTGTGAGAGAGGCAGTCTGCACCGATTGAGGGAAGATTTGAAGGCCTAGGACGAGGAGCTGGTGCAGATGGTGGGGAAGCGCAACATCCTGGAAGGTACGTTGAGTAGCAAAGAGGAAGAGCTTGAGCTCAGCAAGGGGGTCGAAGCCCAGTGCAGCGATCTCCAAGATTTGGAGGTCGAGAAGACCCAACTATTGGCACAACCATCTTCTTCCCGTACTTCAGATTTTCCTAATGTTTCCCTGCAGTTGTATGAGGAGTGGATTCATACTGAGGCTCAGTTAGATGTGTTTCGAGATTTGCATAAGACGAGATCCGTTTCTGAGGTCGCCCTCGAATATGTTCATGTCAAGGCTCGTGAAGCTCGAGTTTCTTGTAGGTATGATTCCTCTACGCCTGAGGCCGGTGATGACGAAGGGGGCGAGGGAGTGGACCGGCTCAAGGAGAATGCCCGGTATGATGTTGTGTATCCCGAGGGTGAAAGTGTTGATGGCGAGGGTGCTGATGATAGAGGAAGCGATGTTGTTGAGGACTAGGTCAGCGGGGGCGTTGAGGGCCGCGATGATGGTTGCCAGTAGTTCTTTTTTGATGTTTTGTGTACATTCTTTTTTTGAATCTTCACAAGCCTATTTTAAACATTTTTTGAGTATATGAAATGTTAGAGTTGTTCCTTATATCTTCTTCTCTTCCTGCGGTTTATTTTTTATACTTGTGTATATTTTTGTTTCTTTGTTGGGGTGTGGCCGAGGGCCGATAGGTGTTTGTTCCAGCATGGTCTAACATAACCTTTCATTAAATCGCAGTCGAGGGCCGATAGGTGTTTGTTCAAGCAAGATTGAACATAACATTTTTTTAAATCGCGGTCGAAGGCCAGTGGATGTTTGTTCGAGCGAGATTGAATATAACCGTTCGTTAAATCGCGGTCGAGGGCCAGTAGGCATTTGTTCGAGCGAGATCGAACATAAACTTTCATTAAATTGCGGTCGAGGGCCAGTAGGTGTTTGTTCGAGCGATATCGAATATAACCTTTCATTAAATAGTGGCCGAGGGCCAGTAGGTGTTTGTTTGAGCGTTGTTGAACATAACCTTTCATTAAATTGCGTTCGAGTGCCAGTAGGTGTTTGTTCGAGCGAGATCGAACATGACCTTTCGTTAAATCGCGGCTGAAGGCCAGTAGGTGTGTTCGAGCATGGTCGAACATAACCTTTTATTAAATTGTGGTTGAGGGTCGGTAGGTGTTTGTGCGAGTGTGGTCGAACATAACCTTTTATTAAATTACGGCCGAGGGCCGGTAGGTGTTTGTTCGAGCGTGGTTGAACATTACCTTTCATTAAATTGCGGCCGAGGGCCGGTAGGTGATTATTCGAGCGTGGTCGAACATATCCTTAATAAAAAAATGTGTGTTGATAAGCGTAAGTTTCTTATTGCTTTGATATTTACATACTTGGAGAAAATTACAGATCTGGGGTGTTGGTTGGCGTTCCAGTTCAAGTCTATCTAGTCCCTTTGTTGGTCGATCCAGAGAGTATTGAGAGGTCGAGCAATGAAATAGAAACCACAACCCTACCTTCTTGTACTTCGACTCGAAGATTTCCCTTTACCGACCCGTTAAAAACCTCCTGAACAAAACCCAAATGGGACAAAACTCAAGTGAGGGAAAAAAGAGTATGGTTTGGGGAAGGCTTTTTCTTCTCAGAAGTTGAAGTATTTGAGGTGGTTGATATTCCAATTGTTTGGTAGTAGCTTTCCTTTCATTGTTTGTTCCCAACTTGCCTTCCTTGGGATCTTTACTCGCTTGAGTTTTAGCTTTCGGTATGTAGTCCCCGACTTTGAGCGGCCTGAACTTTGCTTTCTTGTTGTAACAGTGTTCTGCTTGTTGTTTTTGGGCGACCATTCTTATGTAGGCCATATCTCTTCGTCGAGCTCCTGCCTTCAGCTCTCGTCGTTACTCGTGCCGCTCTCACAGGAGTACCTTAGGTTGGGTTCTTCAACCTCGACTGGTATTACTGCCTCAGTCTTGTAGACCAAAGAGTAGGCGTCTCTCCGGTGCTCGTTTTCGGAGTTGTTCGGTAGGCCCATAATACTTCTGGTAGTATTTTCGGCCACAGTCCCTTGGCGTCTTCGAGATTCTACTTCATGATGTTTAGTATTGACTTGTTGGAGGACTCTGCTTGCACATTACCAATAGTGTGATATGGGGTCGAGAGTATCCTCTTTATATGCCATTTTTCAAAAATTCTTCAGTTTTCTTTCCTGTGAACTGGGGTCTGTTGTCACAACTGATTTCTTTGGGAAGGCCTAATCGGTAGATGATATTTCTCCGTATAAAGGTAATTCCCTCATGTTCCCGTATTTGGGCGAATGCTCCTGCTTCCACCCACTTAGAGAAATAGTCAGTTAAAACAAAAACATTCGTACATTACCTCACACTGCTAGTAGTGGGCCCACGATATCCATTCCCCATTTGATGAACGGCCAAGGGGATGTGACCAAGTAGAGATGTTTGCCTGCTTGGTGAATCATTGGGGCATACTTTTGGCACTGCTCGCATCTCCTTACAAAGTCTGCGGCATCCTTTTTCATGGTGGGCCAGTAATATCATGCCCGTATGAGGCATCTGACCAGTTCCCGATTGCCGGAGTGAGCTCTACAATGGCTTTCATGGACTTCTTCAAGGAAGCGCTGAGTTTGGTTGGGGCACAACCACTTCTACAGAGGGCCGCCGTAGGTCCCGTTGTACAGATCGCTGCTAAGGATACTGTATCTGGCCGCTTGCATTCTTAGTTTCTTGGCCATTTTTTGTTGTCAGGGAGTGTGTCGTCCTGCAAGTATGCGACAATATGATTGCGCCAATCCCACGTTAAATTTATAGTTCTTACCTCAACTTGGTCAAGGGATGAGTTGAGGAGATGGACCACATTTTTGTCTCTGGTTGTGATGCTTTTGGTGGTAGTGGCTAATTTGGCGAGGCCAACTGCCTCAACATTCTGTGCTCATTGGATTTGGTCGACTGACATTCGTCGAACTCAGGTAGTAGATTGCAAATTTCGGTCTGGTATTTTTGCAATCTTTGTTCCTTGATTTGGACAGTCACTGTGACTTGGTTGACTATAAGCTAGGAATCACAACGTAGTTTCAACCGCTTCGCTCCATATTTGAGTGCTAGTCTTAAACCTGCTATTACGGCCTCATTATGAGTCATATCCGGGCATCTTATGGATTGACGAATCACCTCGCTAGTTGGGACTTCGAGTACGAGTCTCAGTCCATACCCTGATGCGTTGGATGCACTATAGGTGTATAGGACCTAGAGGTCTTGTGTTTGGATGGAGGTTTGGACAGCTTCCCTCTCGACTTCAGGTAGTATTTTTGCGCTGAAATCAGCGACGAAGTTGGCAAGCACTTGTGAATTTATCATCGTTCACAGCTGATACGTGATATCGTGCTCACTCAGCTTGAATGGCCCATTTGGTCAGCCTTCCCGATAGTTCGGATTTATGTAGGATGCTTCTCAGGGGGAAGGTTGTGACGACTGAGATGGGGTGACATTGGAAATATGGTCTAAGATTCCATGAAGCTACGGCTAAGGCCAGAGCTAATTTTTCAAGGTGTGGGTACCTCGTCTCGGCGTCGACAAGTGTTTTGCTAATGTAATAGATGGGAGATTGCGTATCTTTGTTTTCTTGAATTAAGACTGTGCTTACAACTACCTCGAATACGGCCAGATAGATGAGGAGACGCTCCCCCGACACGGGATTTGAAAGCAAGGGTGGAAATGACAGGTATGCCTTTAGTTCTCGCAGAGCCTGGACGCACTCAGAATCCAATTCGAGGTCGTTGTCTTTCTTGAGTACGCCAAAGAATTTATGGCACCTATCCGACGACCGTAAGATGAACCTTGATAGGGCCACGATGCGACAGTCAACCTTTGGACTTGTTTTTTGGTAGTCAAGAGTTCTGGTGTCCCCTCAATGGCTATGATTTGGTCCGGGTTGACCTCGATCCTTCGCTGTGATACCAGAAAACCCAAGAAATTTCCCGAGGCTACTGTTGCTCCCAAATGCACACGCAAGTATACGTGGTTGTATAAATAATAAAATAATAAGTCGAGTGACGAACCCATAGATACTTGTGTTAACTAAGCACTAGTTTCACTAGGATTATTATTCAATCAAGTATTTCCGAGTTCAAAAGTGTGATTATACTACGCAATAATTCTAACAAGTAACTAATTTATCAAGTAGAAAAATGGTTGTTGTATATTCAGTAGAGACGAATATTCCAGGGTAGTGATCAATTCACCAATCCTATTGTGTTCTAATTAACTCTCCCTTTCATACAATTCACTCATGGTTGCTAATTAATAGAACAATTGCTCTCGTAGCCTTTTTCTGAAGTACTACTCGCCTATTCAAAATAGATTAATGCCTATATTTACATGGAATCAATCTATTAAGAATGCATTAAGATTACGATATTTAATTAAGCACGGTGACTAGGTATATTCCTATACTAATCAAAAATCCCCCTTCCCCTCTCAGAGTTAAGATCATGCTCTCTTCAATTCTTCTCTAATCTAAACATGGCTTTCCTAAGCATAGCATAGATAGTAAATAGAACCTAACTGTTGGCTAGACAATTAAGTAATTAATCACAGAATTGAAGAAACAACCATATATTGGTGAATTGTAACCAAGGTTAAGTCAACTTTAAACGACAATATTCATGGCTAAATCACAACCCCAGAACTATGGGTTTAGCCACTCATGATAGTATCAAAACAAATTCACAAGTGTTGAATAATTAAAAATACTAAGAAACGATGAAGAAAACTGAGATATCCTCGCTCCCGGATGTTCCTCGTGTGTAATTTTCCTTCGAAGTGGCATCTCTCCCCTCAAAATAGGCTTAGTCTTGCTTTTATACGCGTTGGGTAGGACTTGGGCCGAAACAACCTTGTCCCGGGCAAAGTTAGAGAATTTTTCCATCACCAATGCCCAAGGTAGCATGGGGTGCTATCCTTGACGCTGGGAAATTAAGCATTCTAGCAATGGCGCCGCAGGTAGCGCCCCACGTTGCCTGTGGCGCTACAATGGCCAATTTTTCGTCTTTAATCTCGTACCTTTCGCCCCTTATTGCCTCTGGATGATTCCTACATATAGAAATACCATGAATTAACATAAATCAATATATTTTACATCCGAAATCCATGAAACACGAGTAACATATGAGGCGATATACACATAAATATATATATTTTAAGCTAAATATCAGCTACACCGAACGCGCATTTCTCCGGGTTTAGCTTCATTCCGTACCATCTGAGTACGTCGAAAGTTTCTTTCAAATGATCGATGTGATCTTCCCCCCATTTGGACTTGACCATCATGTCGTCTATATATACCTCCATTGTTTTGCCGAGCTGGTCTTTGAACATCTTTGTTACCAATAGTTGATAAGTAGCTCCTGCATTCTTAAGTCCAAAAGGCATGACCCTGTAGCAATACGTTCCTTGGTAGGTGATGAACGTGGTCTTTTCCTGATCTTCTTCTTCCATGAGGATCTTATTATTGACTGAGTAAGCGTCCAAGAAACTTAGTAGCTCATGCCCAACTGTTGCGTCGATGAGTTGGTTGATAAGAGGCAACGGGAACTGATCCTTCGGATTTGCTTTGTTCAAATCTATGAAATCCATGCACATCCACCATTTTCCATTATTCTTTTAGACCATCACTACGTTAGCGATCCACTTGGGGTACGTCGACTCCCTGATGGAACCATTTTCTAACAGCTTTTCCACCTATTCATTCACTGCATCATTACTTATGGAGTTGAATTTACGTCAGACCTATCTCATTGGGGGGTGGAATGGGTCGACGTTTAATTTGTGCGTGGCGATTTCCTTTGGGATACCTGGCATATCTGCATGGCTGAAAGCAAACAAATCTGCGTTAGCTGTTAAGAATTGACTAAATGTACTTGGTTCCCGAAGCTTGCAGCCGATATAGGCCTTCTTGATATGGTCGTTGAGGTCCAATTGATCGGGGTCGAGGTCTTCTATGGTCGACCCATCAGCTTCGACCGCATCAGGGTCCTTGATGACGTGTCTCATCTTGCTCCGACCTCAACCCTGTTGATTGCTATGCCTCTTTTTCTTTGTCTTTTCTTTGTTGGGTGACCGTGTTGTCTAAGGCAAAGCGGTATCATTCCCATGATATGAGTTCTCGTATGCTGAAAATTGCCCATGAAGTTTGCAATTTAATCACTTAGTATAAGCTGGAAGGGACGACTTTCATGGAATGTATCCATGGTCGTCCCACTATGGCGTTATACGTAGTGGCATGGTCCATGATGTGGAACGTTGCATCCAGAGTTACGCCGCCAGCCAAAACAGGGAGTGTAATTTCCCCGGATGTCTGTTCAACTGTATTGTTAAAACCAGTTAGCGTGTTGCAGCGCGACACTATCTTATCTTTGAGTCTCATTTAGGTAAGTAGCTTGGGATGGGTAATGCACGCGCCACTCCCGTCATCTACCATAATGCATTTAACATCACTATATCTAAAATTTGTAAAGTAATAATGAGGGCGTCATTATGAGGAAAAGTCAAACCGTCGGCATCCGACTTGTCGAAGATGATACTTTCTTAGAGTTCGTCGTACCGTTCGTGGGTGATAGATCATTTGAATTATTGGGTAGTGGTCAACTTCACGTTGTTGATAGAGGCATCATCGCCAATGCCGATAATCATGTTGATGGTGCGAGCTGGTGAGGTGGTTTTGGCAAAATTGGTTCTTCCCCTGTCGCTTAGCAGCTCTTTGAGGTGCCCTTGTCGCAACATGTTTATGACTTCTTGCTTGAGGCCAATGCAGTCTTCGGTTTTATACCCTCGTTCCTGATGGAACTCACAGAGGGCGTCAAACTTTCTGGTGTTAGGGTCCGATCTCATTAGAGAAATCTTTGATGAAGCACCGATAAAAACCCGCGTGGCCTAGGAAACTCCGTACACCCTTCACTGAAGTTAGAGGTGGAAGCTTAGAAATCACCTCAATCCTTGCCTTGTCGACTTAAATTTTAATCCTAGAGATTTTGTGGTCAAGGACAATACCTTCCTCGACCATGAAATGACATTTCTCCCAATTGAGCACCAAATTGGTTTCTTCATATCTAGCCAACACTTTGTCCAAATTTGCAAGACAATTGTCAAAAGAATCTCCAACCACCGAGAAGTCATCCATGAAAACTTAAAGGTAGTCCTCCACCATATTCGTGAAAATAGCCATCATACACCTTTGAAAAGTCGTCGGTGCATTGCACAAATCAAATGGCATCCACTTGAAAGCAAAAGTACCATAGGGACATGTAAAGGCTGTTTTATCTTGATTTTCTGCAACAATGAGAATTTGGATATAGCCCGAGTACCCATCAAGAAAGCAATAGAAAGCACGGCCGGCCAATTTATCGAGCATTTGATCTAAGAAAGGAAGTGGAAAGTGATCCTTCTTTATGACTTTGTTGAGCTTGCTATAGTCCATACACACCTTCGAACTGGTCATCGTTCTAGTAGGAATCAACTCATTCTTATTATTGGTGACCACCATCATGCCCCCTTCTTTGGGACACATTGAACTAGAGAAGTCCATGAACTATGAGAGATGGGGTAGATAACCCCGACATCCAATCACTTGATAATATCCTTATTGATAACTTCTTGCATAGCCTCATTGAGTATCCTTTGATGTTCAATAGATGATTTGGAGCCATCCTCCAACTTGATCTTATGCATGCAAAAGGCGGGGCTTATCCCCCGAATATCCTCCAAGGTCCATCCAATAGCCTTCTTCCTCTTTTGTAGCACCGCCAATGTGGAATCTACCTGCACGTTAGTCAAGCAAGAGGAAAGAATAACTGGTAAAGTAGAACAAGGACCAAGAAATTCATACCGAATATGTGGAGGCAATGGCTTCAAGTCCTAGGTAGGAGGATCTTCAGTAGAAGGCTTTGTAGGAGGAGTTGTCTTATTTTCAAGATCCAAGGACAATTTCCGGGGTGCATAGTTGTGCGACCCCATTCCTTGCAAAGAGTTCACACATTCCATAAAGCCATCCATCTCGTCATCATCAAAGTTGAGCAAGACGGATTCCAACATATTACCAACATTGATTGTAGCACTTGTTTCATCAACAATAACATCGGTCACCAAGTCCACAAAAACACACCTTATTTCTATTTGGTTGCCGCATGGACTTACATACATGGAATACCACTTTTTCATTACCAACCCGGAAAGTGAGTTCTCCGACTTCAACATCACAAAGCACCTTTTTCGTAGCAAGGAAAGGTCTTCCAAGAATAATTGGCATTTCATAATCAATCCCACAATCTAGAATGACAAAATCCGCTGGGAGAATGAATTTATCGACACGAACTAAAACATCTTCAATCACACCCAAAGGCCTCTTCATGGTACGATCGGCCATTTGCAATCTCATAGAGGTGGGTATTGGTTGCCCAATTCCCAAAGTCTTGAAAATCGAATAGGACATCAAATTAATATTTGCCCCAAGACCACAAAAAACTTTAACAAACTCGGCACTTCCAGTTGTACAAGGAATAGTGAAAGCATCGGGATCCTCCAACTTAGGAGCCATTGAATGCACAATTGCACTCACTTGATGAGTGACTTTGATGGTTTCAAAATTCATTGATTGCTTATTTTTCACAAGATCCTTCATAAACTTTGCATAACCGGGCATTTTGTTCCAGAGCTTCAACTAATGGCACATTGATTGAAAGACTTTTCATCATTTGAATGAACTTCTTGAGTTGATTCTCACCATTTTGCTTGGCAAGTCTTTGAGGGTATGGAGGTAGAGGTTTAGGCAATGGTGCCTTAGCCTTTTGCACTATCGGCTCCGGTATGTTAATAATGTGTTCCCTAGACGGGTTCACCTCCTCTTGAGTCTCTTCCATGCTATCATCAATATCAATCCAAAATTTTTCATTAGGTTGCACCACATTGTTCGGGATCTATTCTTCTTGCATTACTTGATCATCATCAACAAATTGCCTTCCACTTGAGGTGGGTGCATTCTCGCCTCTTCCACTTCTTATGATAACCGTCATGGCATGCCCCGTGTTTTTACCACCCTTTGGGTTTACCACCGTGTCACTTGGTAGTGCCCCCTTATGATGAGAATTTAAAGCTTGAGAGATTTGCCCCATTTGAACTTCGAGGTTGCGGATTGATGTGTTGTGTGAGGCAAGTTGGGCATATGAATCGACATTCTTTTCCATCATTTACTTGAACATACTTTCAATACGTCCCATTTTATTATTTAAATAAATCGAACCATGGTAAGGATAAGGAGGTGGGTTGCTTGGTTGTTGGTACATTGGGGGCCTTTGAAAATCCGACCCCCAGTTGTCTTGATTGTTTCTCCATCCGCCTTGATTGTTACCTCCTCAATTTCCTTGGTTGTTTCCGCTCCAATTTCCTTGATTGTTGTTGTTATGCCAATTTCCTTGATTGTTGTCTCCACTCCAATTTCCTTAATTGTTAGAATTTCAATTGCCTTGATTGTTTTGTGGTAGCCATTGTTGTTGGCTTGGGCCTTGGAAGTTATTTCTTTGCCCTTTAAAATTATTCACATATTGCACTTCCTCTTCTTATTCATTATAGGAATCATCTTGCTCAAAACCACCATATTCTTACACATAGTTCTCCACTCAATTTTGCACTTGTGGACCCTTGGTCCTCCTCTTGTTCACCATCATGCTCACTCCTTCCATAGCATTGACTTGCTTAGGAGTTTGCACTTGATTTAGTTGAGTCTTTGCTAGGTGAGTCATAGTAGCTGTCAATTCGGTAATGGCAATTCTTTATAAAAGTGGATCATATTCGGGTCACCTTGTGGAATATTAGCCCGGGATTGCCAAGTCGATGACTTGTCCGCCATCTCATCCAAAATCTTACACGCCTCTGCATAAGGCGTAGTCATAAAATTTCCACCGGCTAGTTGATTCACTACACATTGGTTGGTTGTGTTAATCCCATTGTAGAAGATTTGTTGAATCATGTTTTCCGTCAATCGTTGTTGGGACACTCCTTGACCATAGTTTTATTGCGCTTCCATATCTCATATAGTGGTTCATTCGGCTCTTGCTTGAATGCCAAGATCTCATCTCGAAGTGTAGCCATGTGCCCGGGAGAGAAAAACTTAGCAATGAACTTTTCCGCCATCTCATCCCAAGTGTGAATTGAATGATTTGGAAATCGTTCCAACCAATCTAAATATTTCCACCGTAGAGAGAAAGGAAAAAAGTCTTAGCCTCAATGCATCCTCGAAGACATTCGTTTGCTTGCTCCTCTAACAAGTATCCATAAACCCCTTCAAATGTTTATAAGCATTTTGTGCTGGAGCACGGGTAAAGAAACCCCATTGCTCAATCAAAGTGAGCATCACATTGGTGATTTGGAAGTTGCTCGCCCTAATACGATGATGGACTATTGCACTAGCATAACCTTCATTGGGCAATATCCGATGTGGAGCCGCTCGTGATGGAGGTGGGGTGGAACGGGCACATTGTCATGAGGTACCCGGCCTCTCCGATTGGCTTGTGGCTCATGAAGTACCTCCTCTACTTGCTCCTCATCTCCATCCAATTCCCCCAAAGGAAAATTTCCGAGCTCATTGTTCGCCATGGTTGTACCTAAGATTTCTCACACAAATTAGTAACACGGAAGGAAAAGAAGATATTTCAAAAACAAACCCAAATATATAGCTAACACCGTTTTAAATCCCTGGCAACGGCGCCAAACACTGATCCAAGTTCAATCCGCAGTCAATAGTGAGTGAAAACGGTCATTGGAAGAATAGTATCCAACAAGAGTCGGGTCGATTTCCACATGAAGTTACTATGGGTGTTAGGAGTATACACTTGACGAAAGCGAAATGAACTACAAAATTAAGCTTCCAAACAAAAGGTTTTGATTTCTAATTCTAATTTTACTCTAGCAATTATAAGCTAAGAAAAGAAACTAGAAGCGAATGATTATTTTTGGTATTTTTTCAAATAGTTCAAAAGCCTAGGGATGTGACCATAACCTATGTGTTCGCCTAATGGGTTAAATACGTTAATACTTATTTTGTTGATTGGGGTATATTATTGCTCTCAACTCTATGTTACCCACTCAATACCTCTCGGTCATAGACCAAATGGATATCAAACTAAATATTTGATATGAGGTCAAGTCGGGTTCTCACTATCCCTAGTTTTAACCCTTTAATTAGGCTAATCAAACCCTTAATTAGCTCAATTCCTTGTTAGCCAAGTTATTTTCTCAAGTAGAGACCAAGTCAAAAAGGCATGAATCAATGTTGCAACCATTAATTCTAAAACTAAAGCATAAACTAAGCTAAATAATCAACACCCAATCATAAACAAGCATTAAATTAAATATTCATAAGGTTTGCACACTAGGATTGGGTCACAACCCTAGTAAGAATCTAGCTACTCATAGTGAGAAATGAAGAAAACAAAGAAGAAATGCTAATTAAACTCATAATCTAAGATTAAAATGATAAAATATGATGTTTGAATCCTAAAATAGTCACAAACTTCCTAAAATAGTAAAATATAAAGGCTACAACAGCTAAAACTTCGAAACTTAACCTAAAATGTGAATCTCGTCTATTTATACTGGCCTAAAATTTGCAGAAAAAATGCCCCTCGGGAGGTTCTGCGGCTGCACAATTCCATGTGTGGTCCGCAGATTTCTTCAGCTCACAGTGTCTTGGATTTTACAATCGCACAATTCTGGTCTGCGGCCGCACAATTCTTGTGCGATCCGCACTTCAGGCAAGGCTCAGGTCTTGGTTATTTGCACACTCTCTGAAATTTGAATCATTTATCAGTGCAAACTTTGTTCTGCGGCTGCACAATTCATGTGCGGTCCGCACATCAGCTAAAACTCAGTTAGGCTCTTTCACTTGTTATGCGGACCGCACTTCTTAAGTTCTGCGCCCCTTCTTGCCTTGTGAGTCGGAACACTCCTTTTTGAGTCGGATTTTATCATGGGAGCTCAAGCTTCCAACATTCCTGTAATTTGCACACTTTCATTAGTTTTGAGAACATAAATCCATACTTTCGAACTAAAACAAAAGCAAAAGGGTGCCAATAAGTAGTCAAAATCCGCACTTATCACTCTTTGATTACAGACTTTGCTGCTTCTTGGGTCACCTCGACAAGCGACGACTTGGAAACTCTTCCCTTAATATTATCTTGGCTTAAATATTCCAAAGACAGATTTTGACTCATATACCTAGTACATATTGCAAATTACAGGCCGGATAAAAAACTAAAAAATTCTTAAAAACCCTTACCGACTAGTTTCATGGAGAAATTTGTTGAACTATAAAATTTGCCTCTCCACCCTCAAGGTAAGGGTAAGGTTTACCTACATACTATCCTCTGGAGATCCAAATTATGAGATTACAATGGATTTGTTGTTGTTGTGTCACTACACCTATGAATATTCCTCCTAATAAAGAGTAGTATACAATATTTAGGTAATCCCAGCAAATATGATTATTTGCAGCTCTCTTCTTATGTGAAGAGCCTAAGTGAATCAGCAAGCTTAATAATAGCTAGGGAGTTAGGATCCATCTGCTTCATCATGTTCAATATTGATCGAGCCTGACCGAGGCTCGGTCAATATCATGAAAAAATAAGGACTCTGTCAACTCTGAACATGACGAAGTAAAAGGATCCAGACTCCCCAGCTATTAAGTTTGGTCACTAACTTGGCTAATATCATGTCCCTATCATAGTCGTCCAGAATCTATATTCAGCAGGAAAAAAAGTTTTTACTCTCTGTATTTTAATTTATGTGAACCTATTTTCTTTTTAGTTCGTGTAAAAAAAAGGTCTTTTTTCCTATTTAAAAATAATTTACCTTTATACAATGATTTATAGAGGAAGTATAAGATATCAAATCAAAGATTCTCAAGGTGTACGCACATGAAAGGACTATCCTATCCTAAGATGAAAAGGCAACAAAGAGAAAAATTTTGTACTTAAATTTTTTCATCAAAATAAATATGGTGTCCTATAAATAGAGAAAACAACAGAACTAGTATACTTACAAATTATAGTGCGAGTAATCATTTTAATATCAGAAAAACACTCAAATATGAGACACCAATAACAGCATTAGCTATAGCAGCAGTAGGCGCATATTCTCTAGAGTAGCTATCTCTTCAGAATCTAGTATTCTCTCAATTCCTGACACTATTTCAGTTTTAAGACATTACAGCAGGGTTAACCCAATATTGTTTACCCGTAAAACGATACACTTAAATTTATATTTAATTTTTAGGTAAGTGAATTAATTTGATCCTGAAATAATAAAATAATCGAAGAATTATGGAACACTTAGCCTTAGGATGTATACGAAACAGCAGAAGCAATAGTTCCGAGAACAGAGTTTCCGGACACAACAACAACGAAATCAAAAAGTAAGAAGATAAGATTGTATTAAACTTTGTATAGAATGTAGCGTAAGTTTGCCAGAAAATTCGTGTCCCCTTACAATGATAACTGAGCTCACTATTTATAGTTATGTTTAGGGAAGAAGGTCCTAGGATCGTGCCCTTCTTTAATGTCAATTATGAGGGTCATTGATGAAAATGTAACGGCGAACATAAATGCAAAATTTTCTGTAACGGGTAATCGTTCTTAATGCCATAGAATATTCTCTATTAAATGCTACCGGGCGAAGAGCATTTATCACATCTTTATGAGCGTTATTCTTTCCGGTGACAAACAAAGCGGTTGCCTTCGGTCTTTGATCATCCCCGTCTTGAGTTCCACGTGTCCCTTTTTTGGACGGCCACGTGTCATAGCATATTTTACCCTATACAAATATTATAATTTTTCTACGGCTTTCGGAACTTTTAAGAGTTCAAATTCATTAAACTATTAAAATGTCTTGGCCAAATACAGTCGCAGCCCCTTAAATGTGTCTCACTTAGACACTTGAACTTGGGCTAGTACCTATTTAACACCTAAATTTCTTTAAAAGTATACCAATTAGACACATTTAGCTTGCATGGCAAAAAGTGTGTTTTCCACTTTCTTTGAGCGCGTCCCCTACCAAAAACAATTAATTCATTCTTCTAATCTCCACCCAGTTCCAACATTTCCATAATCAACTGCAATTTTTGTTGTAACTTGATAATAGAAATGCTCGTTTAAACCGGTAAATCAAAAAAAATTGCATTTATTATTAGAGTTGGTGAAATATTTAATGTAACAGTAGAATAAGCAGAAACTTATTTGAAAATCAGGACAGCTAAGTTGGAGAGCATTGCTAGCGGGTGCAATCGAAGGGCCATCAAAGTTTTTAATTGGTAACAAACAACATACGAGTGTGAAATAAAACATACTTCTTTTTCCTCATACTTCATTTTCCTTATTATTTGGAATAAAACATCCACATGCCATTGTCTCATGATTGGTTGTCTTTGCCGTGAAATTCATGCGTTTCATATTTTGGATGTGTCAACTAAATGTGTGTAATTAGTACATTTTTTTTAAAGAGTTAAGATGTTCAATAGGTACTTGCCAGTTTAAGTGTTTAACTAAAAATGTTAGGCAAATTTAAGGGAATGTGTATGTATTTGGCCAAATATCTTATTAAACTTTTCAATATTATTTTAATTTTTTTTTTCTATTTACGAACTAAAAAGGAGAGAATAGAAATTACAAACAGTAAAAAACACAAATAGCATAAAGCAAGTACAATAGTAGCAGTTTCCATTCAGGAAAACATTGAATATGAACTATGAAGGTAAAGTTTAGCCGGACAGATTAAATATTCACTCTTTCTACCCGGTATACATAATTTATATATTAATTATACATAATTATATATATATATATATATTATATATCCGTCGGCTATTTTTAATTTAAAAGATTAGGTGGACGGCTATTGAGGTTAATTCTTCTTTATTGAAACCAAGTTTTGGGCCCATAAACTTTATTTAGTTTTAATAAGTTTGAACTATTAGATAACTATATCTCATTTAAAAGATGGGATCTTTACACAAATAACATGTCCGATTCATATTTACTTTTTGTAGTCGATATATAGAAATTATATACTAGTTTTATATTTATATATATATATAGGTTAAGCAATTTTGTGGGTGACTATTTAGGTTAATTCTTCTTAAAAAGATAGACACGGCTCCATATATATATATATATATATATGTTAAGCGATTTTGTGGTTGACTATTTAGGTTAATTCTTCTTAAAAAGATAGACACGGCTCCATATATATATATATATATATATGTTAAGCGATTTTGTGGTTGACTATTTAGGTTAATTCTTCTTAAAAAGATAGACACGGCTCCATATATATATATATATATATATGTTAAGCGATTTTGTGGTTGACTATTTAGGTTAATTCTTCTTAAAAAGATAGACACGGCTCCATATATATATATATATATATATGTTAAGCGATTTTGTGGTTGACTATTTAGGTTAATTCTTCTTAAATAGATAGACACGGCTCCACGGTCGGATAATTGGTTACATTTTGTTCATGAAATGGTGTGATACATCAAAATCATTTTATTAGATTGAAACGTAGCCATCAGTGTATCACGTACCAAGGGAGCCAGCTTTCGGCTTTATAAGATTTTAATTAGACAAAGTTATCACAAAGTTCAATATTGCCTTAGTCTTTTGCTGGAATTAAATTTTCTAAAGTTTAAACAAAAAGTATCCCTCGGTAAAGGATTGAATACGGAATTGACTTCTCGAAAGAAAAAAGGATACAACTACTTCATTTGTATCTAGCACTTATTTCTACGTGCTTGACTCAAGAAAATAACCATGCTCACACCACATGTTGCAAGCTTAATACAAATGTGTACGGTCAAAATCGATTTGAGTAGTCGCACGGATTGATCGAGACGATAATGTTTCGATCAAAGGATATCTGCATGACAAGCTCGGTCAAGGTCCGAAGTAAGGGTGTCGAGCTTTGAGCCCTAAGACCGATCAATGACAAGCTCGGTATCATTATCGAGCTCATATCCAAATCGAACTATGAGGCAAAGCGGAGATTATCGAAGATGCATAGACCGACCAACACTCACCCCGAATACCGAGACCCCAAGTCAGAATCGAGCTCGAACCAAGGCCGAGGGCTCGATCCAATACCGAGCTCGAGCCAGTATCGAGCTCGCAGACAAGAGCCATTGCAACCGCATTATGGGAGAGAATCTTGGCGAAAATCGAGGAAACGACAATACATCATGGGCTCTCCACTACGTATTTTTTATTGTATATAAAGTAGGATCCCTCTACTATAAGGGGCGGGATGGATTGTAAGCAGGGAGGCACACACATTGTAACAAAAAAAAATTCTCATATTGAAAGATACCCCCTTGTGTTTATTTCCCTTTATCTTATTCGTTCTTCTTCTCACTATTCTCATAGTCAAGAATACACGTATTTCTATTTCTCTATACGATTTGTATCAAATTATATCATATATCCTTAGAACCATACACAAATTTAACTCTATCCAATTTTTCGGATAAATAGTTTGGCGCCCACCGTGGGCTAAGGGTAACAGTGGTTG
Organism: Nicotiana otophora; assembly: GCA_000715115.1. Classification (NCBI taxonomy): domain Eukaryota; kingdom Viridiplantae; phylum Streptophyta; class Magnoliopsida; order Solanales; family Solanaceae; genus Nicotiana; species Nicotiana otophora. Next base: position 25,574 of record AWOL01S0031574.1, read on the forward strand.
TTTGATACAAATCTACAATACACACCAGTTTGCAACTTCAAATCAACGATGGCAAACCCTCGACTGATGGCTTTACCTATCGACCACAAAGCCAGCCTTCAAGATGAAACCAACAACTTGACACCCAGGGCCGGAAGGCAAATTAACGATGTCACCGAAGCTCGAGTCGAAGTACCGCTAGATGTCAATTCACAAGTGGCTCTTGAGGCGAACCAACATTCCGAACCGGAAAAAAGCATACAGGGCGGTACTCGATCCGTAGCTAGAGACACCCATAACGTGGAGGAAATCAGAGTCAGCTTACGGATGATCTTCGAGATGTTACAAGCCCAGCAAGTAGAGATAGCTTAGTTGCAGAGCCAAACTCAGGTACAAAGCAGGTCGGAGCCCAATCCGCTTCGAGAAATCACCCACATAACGGAACCAGCCATAGTGAAGTCAAATGAGCAAGAATCGGGGACTACTCCCAAAATTACTAAAATGCTCGAGGAACTCACAAAACGAGTCGAAGCCAACGATAAAAAAATAGAAACATATAATTCCAGGGTCGATCAGATCCCGAGAGCTCCACCAATGATAAAAAGACTAGATTCAAAATAATTCATTCAAAAGCCTTTTCCCTCGAGTGCAGCCCCAAAATCAATCCCCAAAACATTCTGTATGCCCGAAATACCCAAATATAACAGAACGACCGACCCCAACGAGCACGTCACTTCTTACACGTGTGCCATCAAGGGCAATGATTTAGAAGATGATGAGATCGAATCTGTATTATTGAAAACATTCGGTGAAACCCTGTCAAATGGGGCAATGGTATGGTATCATAATTTACCATCTAACTCTATTGATTCTTTTGTTATGCTTGTAAATTGCTTCGTAAAAGCACATGCCGGAGCCATAAAGGTTGAAACCAGAAAGTCGGACCTGTTCAAGGTAATACAAAAGGATAACGAGATGCTAAGGGAGTTTGTATCTCATTTTCAAATAGAACGAATGGATCTGCCACCAGTCACAGACGATTGGGCTGTTCAAGCTTTAATGCAAGGTCTAAACGAGCGGAGCTCGATGGCTTCACGACGGCTGAAGCAAAATCTGATCGAGTACCCAGCTATTACTTGGACCGATGTGCACAATCGATATCAATCCAAAATAAGAGTCGAAGATGACCAGTTTATTTCTAGGTCCGTAAAGAAAAGAACTACCAAGAAAAAATCGACCAGAGATCGATACCAGCCATATAGCGGAAACGATACTACTGCTGAGTATCCGAGGCCTCTTTAAAATAAACCTCATATAAGGGGGCTTTATCATTGAACGCATCTGTGATTATTATCAAGTTCGGTGCAAAGGAAGTTACTTCGTTATTTCATGACAAACAGTGTCTCAACAGGAAACGTTGTAAGAGCCAAATGGTCAAAACGAACCATGCTTATGTAGTTGGCCCGAACCCTGACGCAAACATGAACATATGTATAATGACTTGAAAAGAAAGCCCTCTTCTTTACCGATATTCTATGTTCAAGATTTATTATGCAAACAGGATCGAGTTCGAGCAAGCGCTCACTCGACCATTACGCCTATGGGCTACTTTTATTTCGAGTTGGAGCAAGCACTCACTCGACTATTATGCCTACGAGATACATTGCATCGAGTTCGAATTATTCACTCGACTGCTAAGCCTATGGGCTACTTTTATTTTGAGTTCGAGCAAGCACTCACTCGACCGTTAAGCTTACAGGCTACTTTGACCATTACGCCCACGGGTTACATTGCATCGAGTTCGAATCATTCACTCGACTGCTAAGCCTACGAGCTACTTTTATTTCGAGTTCGAGCAAGCACTCACTCGACCATTAAGCCTATGGGCTACTTCAACCATTACGCCTACGGGCTACATCACATCGAGTTCGAATCATTCACTCGACTGCTAAGCCTACAAGCTACTTTTATTTCAAGTCGATCAAGCACTCACTCGATCATTAAGCCTACGGGCTACTTTGACCATTACGCCTATGGGCTACATTATTTCGAATTTGAATCATTCACTCGACTACTAAGCCTACGGGCTACTTCTATTTCGAGTTCGAGAAGCACTCACTCGACTATTACGCCTACGGGCTACATTGCATCGAGTTCGAATCATTCACTCGACTGCTAAGCCTACGGGCTATTTTTATTTCGAGTTCGAGCAAGCACTCACTCGACCGTTAAGCCTACGGGCTACTTTGACCATTACGCCTACAGGCTAATTACATCGAGTTCGAATCATTCACTCGACTACTAAGCCTACAGACTACTTTTATTTCTAGTTCAAGCAAGAACTCACTCGACCATTATGACTACGAGCTACATTATTTTGAGTTCGAATCATTCACTCGACTACTAAGCCTACAGACTACTTTTATTTCTAGTTCAAGCAAGAACTCACTCGACCATTATGCCTACGAGCTACATTATTTTGAGTTCGAATCATTCACTCGACTACTAAGACTACGGGCTACTTTTATTTCGAGTTCGAGCAAGCACTCACTCGACCATTACGCCTACAGGTTACATTATTTCACGCAAAACTACTCATTTCTTCGAATTCAAACGAACACTTGACGATTTAAGCTGAAGGATGTTCGAGCCCGATAAAGCAAAGGGGACTGCCCACAAGGCCCGAAGGCAACAGAGATTAAAATTCAAACTATCTATTTAGTTTGAAAGGCTATTNCAGGCTAATTACATCGAGTTCGAATCATTCACTCGACTACTAAGCCTACAGACTACTTTTATTTCTAGTTCAAGCAAGAACTCACTCGACCATTATGCCTACGAGCTACATTATTTTGAGTTCGAATCATTCACTCGACTACTAAG
>AWOL01S0031574.1:31039-43585 GCA_000715115.1 Nicotiana otophora
TACATTGCATCGAGTTCGAATCATTCACTCGACTGCTAAGCCTACGAGCTACTTTTATTTCGAGTTCGAGCAAGCACTCACTCGACCATTAAGCCTATGGGCTACTTCAACCATTACGCCTACGGGCTACATCACATCGAGTTCGAATCATTCACTCGACTGCTAAGCCTACAAGCTACTTTTATTTCAAGTCGATCAAGCACTCACTCGATCATTAAGCCTACGGGCTACTTTGACCATTACGCCTATGGGCTACATTATTTCGAATTTGAATCATTCACTCGACTACTAAGCCTACGGGCTACTTCTATTTCGAGTTCGAGAAGCACTCACTCGACTATTACGCCTACGGGCTACATTGCATCGAGTTCGAATCATTCACTCGACTGCTAAGCCTACGGGCTATTTTTATTTCGAGTTCGAGCAAGCACTCACTCGACCGTTAAGCCTACGGGCTACTTTGACCATTACGCCTACAGGCTAATTACATCGAGTTCGAATCATTCACTCGACTACTAAGCCTACAGACTACTTTTATTTCTAGTTCAAGCAAGAACTCACTCGACCATTATGACTACGAGCTACATTATTTTGAGTTCGAATCATTCACTCGACTACTAAGCCTACAGACTACTTTTATTTCTAGTTCAAGCAAGAACTCACTCGACCATTATGCCTACGAGCTACATTATTTTGAGTTCGAATCATTCACTCGACTACTAAGACTACGGGCTACTTTTATTTCGAGTTCGAGCAAGCACTCACTCGACCATTACGCCTACAGGTTACATTATTTCACGCAAAACTACTCATTTCTTCGAATTCAAACGAACACTTGACGATTTAAGCTGAAGGATGTTCGAGCCCGATAAAGCAAAGGGGACTGCCCACAAGGCCCGAAGGCAACAGAGATTAAAATTCAAACTATCTATTTAGTTTGAAAGGCTATTTTTCTTCAAAGGGAAGAAAGATTTATATTTACAATTTTTTGTACAGAGCCGACTACTCTGCCAAAAGGAAGTTCTTTATACAAAAACCGAAAGTAGTATCAAAAGAACGCAGCAAACGACCTAGGGCCCTAAATGACTCAATTTTCATCGGAGGCCGTATTCTCGGCATCGTCCTCATCTTCGGACTCCCCCGAGTCATTTGAGTCCTCCTCAGGAAAGGCCAACCTCCGAGATTTGTTCTCCTCCACCCTGGCGACTTCAATCTCGGCCCCAATATTGAATCCCTGAGCTCTGACCTCCTCGAGAGCCTCTCTACGAGCTTGCCATTTTGCATGTTCGACCATGCTCTCAGCTTTGGCTTGGTTAACCTCGACATCGATCCTGAACTGAGTCACTTTGGCACCAGCTCTTTTATTGGCCTCGATCACTTCAGATCTGGCCACTTCAAGTTCTTTGGCCAAATCTGCTTTATCTGAAGTGGCAAAATCCAACCGATGCAGAAGCTCTTTTATCTTTTCGATCAGTCCCAAAGCATTTTCTTTCGCAGATCGAAGTTGGGCATCAGACAGCTCCAACTGAGCTTCGACGGCTTCCTTTTTCGAGGCAAGGTTATCCATACACTTTTTAAATTCTTCTGCCTCGGCCTGTAGCGCATCTACCTGTGAGTTAAGCCGTCCAATATGCTCGATCCTCTGCCGAACCTGAAAAATCGGATCGTTAGTGGTTATCTCTTTTTCATCTTCACTATCATGGAACATTCAGAATACCTGCTCAGCCATCTCCTCATGCGCTTCCCGAGCCATTGTCAAATCTGCTCGAAGTTTTTCACTAAATAGCTTGTACGAGTCACTCTTCTCAGTGAGGCTCCAAACCTCGGCATTATGCTCCTCCCGGATTCGAAGAAAGGCCTCGTGATGCAACACCAAAGCCTGCAAACAAAAGGAGAAACATTAGAATTACCTACAACTCTATGTGTAAAAGAAGCGGAGAAAATGCCATCAGAGTTACCCGATTCAAAGCATGTTGGGCCTAGTTGAAGAGACAGGCGGGCTCCACCGCATTCATCACTGATTGATCTTCTTCGATCACCAAGGACCGAAGGTAACTCGCAATCCCCACAGGGGAAGAAACAATTCGGGTATCCGTAGGTATAGAGAGCACTATCCTCCGCCTTCGATCGAGATCGATACTCGGGGCCGGAAATCAGTCCACCAGTTTATGAATCGATGAAGGCTCGGTAGAACCCGACCATGATATTTTTTTGGGTACCGGCATTCCACCAAAACCGGTAACCTCCTCTGAGGCACTTGACTCGAGCCTCTCCAGAAAACCATGGATATCAGCCGACTCCTGAATACCCTTATAGGACCGATCCTCCAACATGACAGCCTCTCGAATCATGGAATCCAAAATCTGAGGGGATCCGCCAATGTCAACTATCCCAAACTCATCTCTTGAAGTATCTTCTACTGCCCGAGAAGATCCACCCTCGATATCCCTTTCAACCATCTTAGCTCGAGAAGGGATAATCTTGGCTTCTTCTTGTTCTGGGATTATGGCCATGGTTCCCTGATTTGCTTCCACCAAATTGGAAGACTGTTGAATCACAACATTAGCCCGTACATAGGCTAAATTCTCCTCTCTTTCTTCGGGCTCGTCCCTTAAATGGCGGACCACTTCCGAAGACATAACACCAGAGCCCCCTTTGGATTTCGAGATCTCATAGCCGGTTTCTTCTTTTCCGATCTCGGGGAGCCTGATACGTCTTTTCTCTTCCTTTCTTTTACCTACTTCAGGACAGGAAATTCTTCGCCACCAGATGGGGGCCTCATGACTACATCTTTCTCAAGTCCTACAAAAGGGAAGAGGGAGATCTACCATACAAACCGATGAAGAGACAAGTCGACAAAAGGATTTACCATGATTGTGGGAGTCCCATCAACCCTTTGATAATTCGACCCAAGCACGCTCGGAGTACGGTCTCTGCAACACCAGACTTTCGACCCATTGTCTAAGATCCAAAATCGGTTCCGGCATTCAAGCTATGGTTGTGATAAGGAAAAATAGATCAACAAAATAAAAGGCAATCACAAAATCAAAACTGGCAAAGAGAAATGTTTACTCACGGCTCATATTCCATTTCTCGGGAAATGGCAAGTCATCGACAGGGATTAGGTCTGAGGTTTTGATTCGAACAAAACGGCCCATCCAACCCCGATCCCGGGTCTCGTCTATGCTCGAGAATGGAGCTTTGGTTGCTCGGCGAGCAAGCTTGATCAACCCTCCTCGATAAATACGGGGACTGTAAAGGCGCATGAGATGATCGAGGGTGAAGATAGGCCCATAGACCTTGCTCGAGAAAATCGAAGAAGAATCACTATCCTCCAAAAGGAAGGGTGGATTTGGCCGAGGGTCACATCGTACCTCTTGCAAAAGGCAACGATGGCAGGGTCTAGGGTCCCAACGTAAAAGGATAAGTATAAACACTTAAGAACCCTTCGACATGGGTAGTAATTGATTCATCAGGCGATGGGATTACTACGAGTTTATTATCCCAGTTGCATTCTTGTATGACTTTATCGAGAACTTTTTCGGTAATTGAACATTGGTACCTCGACATAGGCTCACACCGACCCGGTATTGGAGAAGGCTTTTCAATTTTAAAATCGCCTATAGTCGAACACCCTACCAGAACGAATTCCTCAGGGCAGGGCTCTTCCACATCCTCGCCACCAGTAGGTCGAGATGAAGAAGCGTTCTCTATTTGCAAAATAGTTTTAGATATTTTTGCCATTTAAAATTTTGTGAACAAAGAACAGAAGTATTTGGTGTTCTAAGAAAGAGTTTGCAGTAAAACTCACAGATTTACAGGCAGAAAACTCAGAAAAGACGAAAAGGAACTTAGAAAATTTGGAAGATTGAAGACGTAAAAGTGATGAATGGTGGAAGGAAAGGCTATTTATAGATTGAAGCAATAACGGTTCAATATCAGAGGTGGCCGACCACCGTCTGACACATTAAATGCCTCGGTAAAACTGAACCGATGGGATAACTATCACATACGTCATCGTCGGGATCGATGAAAACGCCAGTATATATCTGATCGAGCTGTTGGGAAATCATATCATTTCTCGCCATATCCTTTTCCGAGAAACGAAGGGACTATCTGTGTACGGTCAAAACCAATTTGAGTCAGTCGTACGGACTGGTCGAGACGATAATGTTTCGATCAAAGTATATCTGCATGACAAGCTCGGTCAAGGTCCGAAATAAGGGCGTCGAGCTCTAAGACCGATCAATGACAAGCTCGGTATCATCATCGAGCTCATATCCAAATCGAACTACGAGGCAAAGCGGAGATTATCAAAGATGTATAGACCGACCAACACTCACCCCGAATACCGAGATCCCAAGTCAGAATCGAGCTCGAACCAAAGCCGAGGGCTCGATCCAATACCGAACTCGAGCCAGTATCGAGCTCGCAGACAAGAGTCGTTGCAACCGCACTATGGGAGAGAATCTTAGCGGAAATCGAGGAAACGACAATACATCATGGGCTCTCCACTACGTATTTTTTATTATATATAAAGTAGGATCCCTCTACTATAAGGGGCGGGATGGATTGTAAGCAGGGAGGCACACACTTTGTAACAAAAGATTTCTTCTCATATTGAAAGATATCCCCTTGTGTTTATTTCCCTTTATCTTATTCGTTCTTCTTCTCACTATTCGCATAGTCAAGAATACACGTATTTCTATTTCTCTATACGATTTGTATCAAATTGTATCACATATCCTTAGAACCATACACAAATTTAACTCTATCCATTTTTCGGGTAAACAACAAATAAATTAAATTGTATTTATAATCTAATAGTCTAAACATTTAAATTAAATTATTTCTTCTCATCTGTCTAATTCTTGGTTATCTTATTAATCTATGGTTATGCTTGTGAGAGGTAGTAAGTACCCGAAGAATAGCCGAAGTGCGCTCACGTATACGTTTGCTCGAATACCACTGTTACGACAAGGAAAAGAACTTTTAATTAAGGTGATCATTTATTTAAAATAATTGCAGTAAATAAAAAAAGAATAGAGCTCAGACGCACAGATTTTCATCTTACATCAGACAAATGTGAAGACCCAAGTCTCCAGTTTGTGCAATAATCATCACAGCTCTGAGAGTGCACCACCCGGGAATCGAACCCGGGTGTACTATTCTACCACTAGACCACTAATGCTTTTTTCTCTTCTCACTGATTACTAATCTGAATTCATACTGGAAAGTCCTACTTTTTTCTGATTAAGGATATGAAAGAGTAACAACAACAATAACAAATCGAGTGTAATCTACAAGTGGGGTTTGGGGAGGGTAATGTGTACGCAGATTTTACCCCTACCTTGTGAAGGTAGAAAGATTGATTCCGATAGACCCTCGGCTCAAGGCAGCATTTAGTGACAACTAATAGAAAATCGCATTCTCATTAGTCTTAGGTCTTAAGCTCTAAATTAATACTAGTGTTTTATTTTTTTCACTTGCATTGCATTATAGTGTATCCGATGAGCTTATACATTCACAAAACAGCGTCTTATGATAATTTGATGAGCTTATACATTCACTAGTAATAATGATTATTACGTTTATCCTGTTGCTGTGATTTTGAAAAATTAAGGAGTACTAGTTTTAGAAAAAATAAATAAAAAAAGAAATAAAAAGAAGAGCTCAGAAACACAGATTTTCATCTTATATCTGAAAGTTGTGAAGACCCAAGTCTCACAGTATGTGCAATAATCATAACTCTGAATGTACCAGCCGGGAATTGAACCCGGGTCTGTATCGTAGTAGAGTACTATTCTACCACTAGACCAGTGGTGCTTCTTTGTCTCTCACTGGTTACATATAAGTAATCACAAATACAAGTGGTTTATCTCTTTATCACAACTACTACGTGGCTTCTTGCTATTCTCACTAAACCAGGAGTTCGCGGGTTCAAGCCGTGAAAATAATCACTTACAGAAATGCAAGTTAAGACAGTGTACAATAGACCCCTGTTGTCCTTTCATTCCCCAAACTCCACGTATAACGGAAGCTTAGTGTACTAAACCACCCCATAATCAACAGAAGAATTCGCAAATACAAGCAGTTTGTCTCCATTATATTAAAGATATCAAATTTTCCACTTCTAAACCAACTCAATTTATATACTCCCAGGTTCCAAAAGAATGACAGAATTTGAAGTTTGAACTACTGTGGTCAGTATATTTAATTTTCAGTTAACCAAACTTGATTCTTTTTTTTTTTTTTTTTTTTGAGATAAAATTAGTACAATTAGAGCATACAAAACATTATTCAATTAATCATGATAAAAATGAATATATTCATCAAAATAAATATGTATGGTGTCCTATAGATGGATAAAACAATAAAAGTAGTCTCTTATGTTTACGTGTTAGTTTAACAATGTTCTTTATAGGTTCGATGGTTCGAGTAGCTTTACTCCTTTAAATTTACCAATATCGAGCATGTAAGCTGCTTAAACTAAAGAAATCATTAGCACTAACATCTCCAGATTTATTTCTAAACTGTAACTTAAAAAACAAATGCTATTCAAGCTAATTGAACCCATCCATATGCTTTTCTTTACCCTCTATTTATATGAAAGAGTTAATGAATCAATGTTTCCTTCTTTAGGCCTTCCCCTTTGCCATCAAAGTTAGGATTTTTCTTAAGTTGCGAATAGGGGGAAAATAATTGAGAGAAGATCGTCTCTCTGATTTCTTTAGTTTGAAAAACTCAAGTGCTTCCCACAAATCAATTCTGTAAAAAATAATTATCATTACGCATATCAAACATAGCAGAATTCAAAAGTGTTCATTTTTTTTTTGATTTTTTTTTGGCTTCTTCTCCGGTCAGTATCTGCATTGTGCCCAACTAAATTTGAATTCGCGGCGGGATAAGACGCTCCCTAAAAAAGTCGACTTCATACCCAAAGTTCGAATCCAAGAAATCTGGTTAAAGATAAAAGAGTACTTATCAGTACATCTAGTGGCGGAAGCAGGATTATTACAGAAGGAATTTAAAAAATAAAAATAAAAAGTAAACACGCGAAAAAATTAAGGTAATTTAACATCTAATATATATATATAAAAAATAACACAATATAATTTTTGACGAAGAAAATTCAACTGAAACCCTTTCCGTCCAACCTAGCTTCGGCCCTGACTCCATCAAAACAATTGTTAGTAAAAATATTCAATTTTGATAAAGTTGAAAGAGTTAAACTGCTCAAATATATACGGTTTAAAAGATTAGTTAATTTAGATCAACCCAAAATATGCGGAATTATTTGTCATTAACTCCATATAAATGTGACGCACTATGGGAGAGAATCTTGGCGGAAATCGAGGAAACGACAATACATCATGGGCTTTTCACTACGTACTTTTTATTGTATATAAAGTAGAATCCCTCTACTATAAGGGGCGGGATGGATTGTAAGCAGGGAGGCACACACATTGTAACAAAAGATTTCTTCTCATATTGAAAGATATCCCCTTGTATTTATTTTCTTTTATCTTATTCGTTCTTCTTCTCACTATTCGCATAGTCAAGAATACACGTATTTCTATTTCTCTATACGATTGGTATCAAATTATATCACATATCCTTAGAACCATACACAAATTTAATTATATCCATTTTTCGTGTAAACAACAAATAAATTAAATTGTCTTTATAATTTAATTGTCTAAACGTTTAAATTAAATTATTTCTTCTCATCTGTCTAATTCTTGGTTATCTTAGTAATCTATAGTTATGCTTGTGAGAGGTAGTAAGTACCCGAAGAATAGCCGAAGTGCGCTCACGTACAAGTTATCTCGAATACCAGTGTTACGACAAGGAAAAACAAATTTAAGTGAGGTGATCATTTATTTAAAATAATTGCAGTAAATAAAAAAAGAATAGAGCTTAGACGCGCAGATTTTATCTTACATCAGACAGATGTGAAGACCCAAATCTCCAGTTTGTGCAATAATCATCACATCTCTGAGAGTCCACCCGGGAATCGAACCCGGATGTACTATTCTACCACAAGACCACTAGTGCTTCTTTCTCTTCTCACTGATTACTAATCTGAATTCATACTGGAAAGTCCTACTTTAGAAGGTAAAGTGTTGCCTATCAAGGGCGGCTCGAATTTAAGACTTCTGATTAAGGATATGAAAGAGTAATAACAACAACAACAAATCGAGTGTAATCTACAAGTGGTTTTGGGGAGGGTAATGTGTACGCAGACTTTACCCCTACCTTGTAAAAATAGAAAGATTGATTCCGATAGACCCTCGGCTCAAGACAACGTTTAGTGATAACTAATAGAAAATCGCATTCTCATTAGTCTTAGGTCTTAAGCTCTAAATTAATACTAGTGTTTTATTTTTTTCACTTGGACAACAACAAATCGAGTGTAATCTACAAGTGGTTTTGGGGAGGGTAATGTGTACGCAGACTTTACCCCTACCTTGTAAAAATAGAAAGATTGATTCCGATAGACCCTCGGCTCAAGACAACGTTTAGTGATAACTAATAGAAAATCGCATTCTCATTAGTCTTAGGTCTTAAGCTCTAAATTAATACTAGTGTTTTATTTTTTTCACTTGGACAACAACAAATCGAGTGTAATCTACAAGTGGTTTTGGGAGGATAATGTGTACGCAGACTTTACCCCTACCTTGTAAAAATAGAAAGATTGATTCTGATAGACCCTCGGCTCAAGGCAACGTTTAGTGATAACTAATAGAAAATCGCATTCTCATTAGTCTTAGGTCTTAAGCTCTAAATTAATACTAGTGTTTTATTTTTTTCACTTGGACAACAACAAATCGAGTGTAATCTACAAGTGGTTTTGGGGAGGGTAATGTGTACGCAGACTTTACCCCTACCTTGTAAAAATAGAAAGATTGATTCCGATAGACCATCGGCTCAAGGCAACGTTTAGTGATAACTAATAGAAAATCGCATTCTCATTAGTCTTAGGTCTTAAGATCTAAATTAATACTAGTGTTTTATTTTTTTCACTTGGACAACAACAAATCGAGTGTAATCTACAAGTGGTTTTGGGAGGATAATGTGTACGCAGACTTTACCCCTACCTTGTAAAAATAGAAAGATTGATTCTGATAGACCCTCGGCTCAAGGCAACGTTTAGTGATAACTAATAGAAAATCGCATTCTCATTAGTCTTAGGTCTTAAGCTCTAAATTAATACTAGTGTTTTATTTTTTTCACTTGCATTGCATTATAGTGTATACGATGAGCTTATACATTCACAAAACAGCGTCTTATGATGATTTGATGAGCTTATACATTCACTAGTAATAATGATTATTACGTTTAACCTGTTGCTGTGATTTTGAAAAATTAATGAGTACTAGTTTTAGAAAAAATAAATAAAAAAAGAAATAAAAAGAAGAGCTCAGAAACACAGATTTTCATCTTATATCTGAAAGTTGTGAAGACCCAAGTCTCACAGTATGTGCAATAATCATAACAGCTCTGAACATACCAGCCGGGAATAGAACCTGGGTCTGTATCGTAGTAAGGTACTATTCTACCACTAGACCAGTGGTGCTTCTTTGCCTTCTCACTGGTTACATATAAGAAATGACAAATACAAGTGGCTTATCTCTTTAACACAACAACTACGTGGCTTCTTGCTATTCTTACTAAATCAGGAGGTCACGGGTTCGAGCCGTGAAAATAGTCCCTTGCAGAAATGCAAGTTAAGACTGTGTACAATAGACCCCTGTGGTCTTTCCATTCCCCGAACTTCACGTATAACAGAAGCTTAGTGTACTAAGCCGCCCTATAATCAACAGAAGAATTCGCAAATACAAGCGGCTTGTCTCCATTATATTAAAGATATCAAATTTTTCACTTCTAAACCAACTCAATTTATATATTCCCAGGTTCCAAAAGAATGACAGAATTTGAAGTTTGAACTACTGTGGTCAGTATATCTAATTTTCAATTAACCAAACTTGATTCTTTTTGTTCTTTTTTTTTTTTTGAGATAAAATTAGTACAATTAGAGCATACAAAAAATTATTCAATTAATCATGATAAAAATGAATATATTCATCAAAATAAATATGTATGGTGTCCTATAGATGGATAAAACAATAAAAATAGTCTCTTATGTTTACGTGTTAGTTTAACAATTTTCTTTATAGATTCGATGGTTCGAGCATGTAAGTTGCTTAAACTAAAGAAATCATTAGCACTAACATCTCCAGATTTATTTCTAAATTGTAACTTAAAAAACAAATGCTATTCAAGCTAATTGAACCCATCCATATGCTTTTCTTTACCCTCTATTTATATGAAAGAGTTAATGAATCAATGTTTCCTTCTTTAGGCCTTCCCCTTTGCCATCAAAGTTAGGATTTTTCTTAAGTTGCGAATAGGGGGAAAATAATTGAGAGAAGATCGTCTCTCTGATTTCTTTAGTTTGAAAAACTCAAGTGCTTCTCACAAATCAATTCTGTAAAAAATAATTATCATTACGCATATCAAACATAGCAGAATTCAAAAGTGTTCATTATTTTTAGTTTTTTTTGGCTTCTCCTCCGTTGTTCAATATCTGCATTGTGCCCAACTAAATTCGAATTCGCGACGGAATAAGACGCTCCCTAAAAAAGTCGACTTCATACCCAAAGTTCGAATCCAAGAAATCTGGTTAAAGATAAGGAATACTTATCGGTACATCCAGTGGCGAAAGCATGATTATCACAGAAGGAATTCAAAAAATAAAAATAAAAAGTAAACACGCGAAAAAACTAAGGTGATTTAACATCTAATATATATATATAAAAAAAATAACACAATATAATTTTTGACGAAAAAAATTAGACTGAAACCCTTTCCGTCCAACCTAGCTTCGGCCCTGACTCCATCAAAACCGTTGTTAGTAAAAATTATTCAATTTTTATAAAGTTGAAAGAGTTAAACTGCTCAAATATATACGGTTTAAAAGATTAGTTAATTTAGATCAACCCAAAATATGCGGAATTATTTATCATTAACTCCATGTAAATGTGACGCAATGAGTACTAATACTCACAAATTAAATTAATTTTGTATAAATTTACTTTGTTGGTTTTGGTATTTGGTTATTTTTATTTAGTCTGCCTCGAAAAATGAGACAATGTGTGCATGTGGGACCATGTGACAGGCCTTTAATGTAGTCTGCCATTTAATACATAGTATTAACATTGTCAATTGTCAATTCCTAAGTTATGATTTTCCCCATTTATATTTATCTCCTTACTAAAACTCCATATTTGATCACGACGCCCAACAAATAAAGATAATGGTGATAGGGACCTCTTTTTTGTTTTTTTTCCTTCCTTTATCCTTCTCTAGATCTTTTGTTTAAATTTAAAGTTTAATTTTTATATGCTAATATATATTAAAAAATTAATACTATCATGTTATTTAAAAGTAGGCAAATAACCAAATATACTCATATACTTTCAAAAATAATCTAAGAATACTCTCGTTATACTATTAGGTTATCTATATCCCTACAGTCATACTTTGGGTTCAAATATACCCATCATTTAAATGGAGAGACACGTGTCATTGCCATGTTGGTCAATTCTAAATATCTCCTAATTAATTAAAAAGACTTATTACCCATACCCGAAAATATATATATTTTTTTTGTAAAAACAGGAAAAAACTGAAATTATTTTTACTAAAACTGAAAAAACAAAAATATTTTTTTTCAGTTTTTACAAAAAAAACTACTTTAGAAAAAACTGAAAAATATTTTCTAAAAAAAAAAAAACTGAAAATCAATTTTCTAAAGCAACTAAAAATCGAAAAAAACTGAAATATTATTAACTATTTATTTTTTCAGTTTTTACAAAAATATTGCTTTAGAAAATTAATTTTTAATTTTTTTTTCAGTTTTTACAAAAATATTGTTTTAGAAAATATTTTTCAACTTTTTTTAAAGCAGTTTTTTTGATTAATCCTTAGAATGCTCCTTCATTGAGAGCAATTTTTTATACCGTTAAATTATTAAACACTAATTACAATTAAGTAGTTGGGATTTTATGCTAAACATAAGTATGGATGTTAATAAAAAATCTAACATGTTAAAGATGGCCAAATTACTTAAACATTTAAACTTAAGGAAAAGCTTTTGGATGCATCCCTTAATATGCAACTCTTTCTCTGGCTCTCCATAAATATAGAATATTTTATACACCGAACGATTTATCTTATATTTCTACCCAAAAAAATTCTTGTATGGTGAGAGTTGGACTTTTGTCAAGATTTGATTATTGTCATAATTTAACTCAAAAGTGTAAACAAGAAAAATGATTTCCTTAAGATTAAAAAACAGTTGCAAACCTTCATATCAAGTGCATGAGCACATTTCTCTCTAATACAAAACAGACAACTTTGTATGTACATTAGTTGTGGACCTCATTCTACTCTCTTTTAACTCGAAAATAGTGTCAATCCAATCTCAAAACTGACCATGTGAACCTCATCTCTACAGTCTACAGTGTCCCCCCCCCCCCC
>AWOL01S0031574.1:44420-66803 GCA_000715115.1 Nicotiana otophora
AACCCAAGAAAATCACCCCTGAGTCCCTTACCCTTCCATTAAATTCTTATATTTGACTTTAATACAACAACAACAACAACAACAACCCAATATAATCCCACTAGTGGGGTCTGGGGAGGGTAGTACCTTACCCCTACCCTGGGATAGAGATGCTGTTTCCAATAGACACCATCAGAGCAACCCACCTTGTCTCTATATTTAACTTTAATAAGGTCCTATATTCAACACAAAATCTATATATATACAAGTCCAGGGCAGTCCGACCCTAAAGCGAGGCCCCAAAAAATTAAGGACCTCAAAATTACTATTTTTTTATATATAGTAGTATATTATTTATATAATTATTTTTTATTATTAATAAATTTATTTTTTTATTGTCATATTAATTTTTTAATAACTCGATTTCTTTCTCTAATTAATATAACTAAAATAGTTTTCTATCAATCTTATTTTACTTTTTTACTTAATTATATTTCTCTATTTATTAGTTGGTCACGTAACTATATCTAATAATCTAACTTATTATTTATTTTTTTTACATAAATTATACTCTCTCCGTCTTAATTTATATAAAAGTGTTTGATTGGAGATGGAGTTTATGAAATAAAGGAAGACTTTTGAAACTTGTAATCTTAAATAAATTATAAAAATTTATGGGCTAAAAATCATCTCATTAATGGTAAAAAAAAAATCTAAAGTTGAATTATTACTAAATATAGAAAGAGATTTACTAAAAAAAAGGAGTCACTTAAGTTGGGACGGAGGAAGTATATTTTCTGGGTTCTCCCATTTCAGTTGTGATGCAATCAGCGTTAAATTCATTTAATTTTTTGTACTTTATAAAACTAAGTTCTTATTTTTTTTAATTCCACATCTTCACTTGTCTAATTTTTTTAAAAACGATGTTTATTATATATATATATATATATATTAAGACCGCTTAACCCTTTGCTTTAGGCTCGGATGATGTTAATACAACAATGTACTATAAATAAATGCAAAGAAACGTTTCAAAATACACTGCAAATTAATGGCTGCATTTTGGCTTCTCTTTTAGTCTTGGTAATGGTGGTGAAAATTGCAGGATTTAAGTTTGTAAAGAAAAAGGGTATGGTTATTTTACATCTCCTTTTCTTTGTTCTTCTTCATTCTTTGAAATTTGGTACCTTTTTTTCCCCTAATATTTAGACACTAGCTTAAAAACCCCAGAAAATGATTTTGCAATTTCATGATTTTAATGAAAAGCTCACTTGCATTTTCCCAAAAATGCAAAAGTTTTTAAGCACAAGCTCAACAACTTAGATGTTGATTTTATGTAAATTCTCTTTATTATTTACTCATTTTCTTTTTGTTGGTCTTCATTTTTTAAAATGTAAGAATTTTCAAGGAATTTTGATGTTGGTTTTAGTTAAATCCTTTATTTAGTAATTAGGTAAGTACTTATTTTCCCTCAAATTCACTTTTTTTTGTTTCTTTATATTTTTGTATTTTGATATGTGCTATTTTTGAGCAAAAGTTTGAATCTTGGTAGGTAATTATGGTAACATTTGATTTCATCACTTTGAATTGATTATAAAGTTGGAGTCTTTTTGAGTTGTGGCTTTTCTTTTTGTTATTTAGTTGCATGGCTAATTACCACTTTTCCCTTTTTCTGGATATGTTATTTATCACTAATAAAATATGAAAAATCTTTTTTTTCTTAGCAAAAGTTTGAATCTTGAAAGGTAATTATTGTACCATTTGATTTCAGCACTTTGAATTTATTATAAAGTTGGAGTCTTTTTGTTTGCATCAAAGTATTTGTGGCTTTTTTTTGTGTGTGTGTATTTTAGTTGCATGGCTAATTACCACTTTTCCCTTTTTCTGGATGTGTTATTTATCACTAATAAAATGTGAAAGATTTTTTTTTATAGCAAAAGTTTGAATCTTGAAAGGTAATTATTGTACCATTTGATTTCAACACTTTGAATTGATGCTAAAGTTGGAGTCTTTTTGTTTGCATTAAAGTATTTGTGGCTTTTCTTTTTGTAATTTAGTTGCATGGATAATTACCACTTTTCCCTTTTTCTACTTTTTGTCAAGATCAATGAACTTTATGTGTATTAGTAATTTATGGTGTAGATTTTAGTTGAAAATGACAAGTGCATGTGTCTTTAGCGATTCTTAAGGAACTTTAACTTCAAGCATGCTTTTATGAAGTTTTAAATTCTTTAACTTAAGGAGTTAACGGTGCATTAAGCTCCCGTTATGTATAGAGTCCGGGGAAGGGCTGAACCACAAACGTCTATTGTACGCAGTCTTACCTTCTATTTCTGCGAGAGGCTATTTTCACAGCTCGAACCCGTGAGCTCCTAATCACATGACAACAATTTTAACAGTTACGCCACGCTCCCCTTCTAAAGTTCTTTCAATTTACTTATAATTTTTTTTAAATACTTTAATTTTATATTATAAGTTTGTAGAGACATGACGCTGACCAGCACATGGTATTGAAAGAGAGTTCACTCTCATATTAGTTTCAAACCTCATATTTTGTGCATTATATTTCTTATGAAGTTACACTTATCATTTCTTTAGTTTGTCAGACTTAGAGTGCAAGAAAAAAGGTGAGAATATGCAAATAGAATGATTCTGTGGCTTGTTTGATAGTGTGGTTAGATCTTATCTAGCTGCTGATTTTGTTGAGATTTTTAATTTGAAGTGATTCCTTGTATTATTTGTCTTTATTAGGGACTAGTATTATTTTTTGTTGGTGTGCCTAATGAGTAGATACTGTTAAAATGAACTACTTAAATACCATTATGAACTAAGATTATTTTGCAGTAATAGCATGCAGGTTTGAAAATGTTCATTACAGGTAGAGTCTATATGATTGTTTTCACCATGTTGAGAATTTAGATGTCTTTTGTTTAAATCGGATTACTTCATTGGAATATATCGTTGACTTATATTTGTTATCGGAAATAGCTTCTCTACCTTCACAAGGTAGGGGTAAGGTCTGCGTACATATTACCTTCCCCAGACCCCACCTGTAGGATTACACTAGTTTTATTATTGTTGTTGTTGTTGTTGTTGTTGTTATTGTTGTTAGTGATTTGCACAATTGTCAGGTTGTTCAAAGTTACTTGAGACTGCTAAGTACTAACTAAGCTTTGCATTTTGCAGATCTGACTTTGAGTTAGAGAAGTGAAAAATTCTTCTTGTTTTGGTAAGTTCTAATAGTATATCTTCACCATTTTGACAATTTCATTATAATAGGCGCGAATATGGATCTTGCAAATTTTTGGGGACATTTTCCTGGTCTTGATCACATTTCAAAGTGGCTTTTCTCTTTTTCTTGCTTTTTCTTTTTTATGGTGTGGTTGGCAATGGTGGAAGGGGAGCCTTGGCGTAACGGGTAAAGTTATTCAACGAGTTCGAGCCGTGGAAATAACATCTTGCGAAAATGGAGGGTAAAGTTGTGTACAATAGACCCTTGTAGTTCGGTCCTTCCCCGAACTCCGCGCGTAGCGGGAGCTTAGTGCATCGGTTAGCAATGGTGCTTGTTTAATTGCTTCCAATGATGCTATAGGTTAGTCTTGTTTAGCGGTGTTCCTTTCGCATAAGAAATCTATCTTTATTCCAGGATCATTTTCTAGCATAATTACATGAGAAAGCTGTAAGCACTTCTGCTTAAGGTTATTCTGATAAATTTGCTTATTCTGCACGTTTGATTTGGTTTCCATCTTTTATAAACTTATCTCGTATATTTGATCAACTTGTCGTATCTTTGACTGATAAGCTGCTTCTTGTAATCTGTACTAGATCTTTTAGATTTTAAACAATTAATTGAAGAATATATTTTCTGATAATTCCTTGAAGTGAAAATTCATAATTAAGTTTTAGCTGACATTGGTAGCAATTAGCAATTTAGATAGAAACATGAATAATACATTGTTTTCCAATTTTAAGAATCCATTCGCACCCCTATTGCATCATAGGTCACTTCATTCAAGAACTTTTTGATGGTTAATGGCTGATTAAGTAAGATCAGTTTAGTTCCGTTCCGTGACCGGTAAAGTTACTGCCATGTGACCAGGAGGTTACGGGGTCGGGCCGGGGAAACAGCTTCTTGCAGAAATGCAGTATAAGGCTGCGTACAATAGACCTTTGTGGTCCGGCCCTTTCCCGGACTCCGCGCATAGCAGGAGCTTAGTGCACCGGGCTGCCCTTTTTAGTTTAGTTCCGTCTCATTAATTACCTTATTTGTAGGATCTCGCTTAATGTGGTGATTTTTTTGGCTGAATGATCTAATTCCAATTCCTTTTGGTTCATTGCTGTCTTTCAAAAATATGTGAAGTTGCAAGCTGAAACTTTTGGTTCATCAATTCTTGCTATTGCAATGAGGCACCTGTTTTTTTGTTCATCTTCAGCAATTCTCAACCTTTAGTTTTTATTTTGAATGTTTTATCTCCTTCACCCTCTGGAACTACATCCTAAAGGTTTTGCTTTATATCTCTCAGATACTGCTCACAATAATTCTTCGAAGATGATCTTAAGCAACCTGAAGCTAGGTGTCGAAGTGGTTGGCGCCCATAATCTTTTGCCGAAAGATGGTCAAGGATCATCTAGTTCTTTTGTGGAGCTTTACTTTGACGGTCAGAGGTTTCGCACTACAATCAAGGAAAAGGACCTGAGTCCGGTGTGGAACGAGACTTTCTACTTCAACATCTCTGACCCTTCCAACCTCCATATGCTCGTTCTTGATGCCTATGTCTATAACAATATTCGAGCTACTCAGTCCAGGTCCTTTCTTGGCAAGATTACCATTAATGGGACTTCCTTTGTACCTTATTCGGATTCTGTTGTATTGCATTATCCTCTGGAAAAGCGCAGTATCTTCTCACGTGTGAGGGGAGAACTCGGCCTTAAAGTGTATATTATTGACGATCCATCCATAAAGTCATCAACCCCTATTTCTGCAGCCAATGATACTCAGGTTCACAGCCACTCGGCTCAAACTCCAGCCCCAAAAATTCCTAGTTCAGAAGTGAGACACACGTTCCATCATCTTCCCAATCCAAATCACCCACCGCAGCAACAACAAGCTCCTCCTCCTGTTGCTGTGTATCCTCAAGGAACAAGATATATGACTGAGGATATGAAGGTTCCGGAACCACAGCCTCCACCCCAGCTCGTCCGGATGCATTCTGCGACAATGGCACAGCCCGTTGACTATGCACTTAAGGAAACAAGCCCATTCCTTGGAGGGGGCCGAGTTGTGGGTGGTCGTGTTATTCGTACAGACAGGATGTCTGGTTGTACTTATGATCTTGTTGAGAAGATGCACTTCCTTTTTGTTAGAGTTGTTAAGGCTCGTGAGCTTCCTGCAATGGATGTTACGGGGAGTGTGGATCCATATGTTGAGGTTAGGATTGGGAATTACAAAGGAATTACGAAGCACATTGAAAAAAATCAAAATCCTTTGTGGAATGTAGTATTTGCCTTTACTAGGGAGAGGATGCAGGCGTCTGTGCTTGAAGTCGTAGTCAAGGACAAGGATCTTCTCAAAGATGATTTTGTAGGCCTTTGCAGATTTGACCTCAATGAAGTCCCAATGCGTGTGCCGCCAGATAGTCCACTAGCTCCAGAGTGGTATCGGCTCGCAGATAAGAAAGGAGAGAAGATAAAGGGGGAGCTCATGCTTGCTGTCTGGATCGGTACTCAAGCGGATGAAGCGTTTCCTGATGCGTGGCATTCTGATGCAGCTCTATCTGTTGACACAGCTGCATCCACTCTTATACGTTCAAAAGTGTACCATGCACCCCGGTTATGGTATGTCCGTGTTAATGTTGTTGAGGCACAAGACTTGCTTCCGACAGAGAAAACTCGTTTCCCAGACGCTTATGTGAAGGTACAAATAGGAAACCAAGTTTTGAAAACTAAGCCAGTTCAGGCTCGAACATTCAATCCTCTTTGGAATGAAGATCTCCTGTTCGTTGCTGCTGAACCATTTGAAGACAACCTCGTCCTCACAGTCGAGGATCGTGTGGCTCCAGGAAAAGATGAGATCATTGGGAGAGTCATAATCCCTTTAAGCATGGTAGAGAAGCGTGCTGATGATAAAATGATTCATTCTCGTTGGTTTAACCTGGAAAAGCCGGTGGCCATTGATATTGATCAGCTTAAGAAGGAGAAATTCTCAAGCAGACTTCATCTCCGAGTCTGTCTCGATGGAGGCTATCATGTCCTTGACGAATCCACTCATTATAGTAGTGATCTTCGCCCGACAGCAAAACAGCTGTGGAGGCCACCAATTGGTGTTCTGGAACTTGGAGTCTTAAATGCTGTGGGACTTCATCCTATGAAAACACGAGATGGCAAAGGCACATCGGATACATATTGTGTTGCAAAATATGGTCACAAATGGGTTCGAACTCGAACAATTGTTGATAACCTCTGTCCCAAGTACAATGAGCAATACACTTGGGAGGTATTCGATCCAGCTACAGTTCTCACCGTTGGCGTGTTTGATAACAGCCATCTGGGAGACAAAGGTTCAAATGGTACCAAAGATCTAAAAGTTGGGAAGGTTAGAATTCGTATCTCGACACTTGAAACAGGCAGAGTTTACACACATTCATATCCATTGCTGGTTCTTCACCCTACTGGTGTTAAGAAGATGGGAGAATTGCACCTGGCAATCCGTTTTACATGCACATCATTTGCGAACATGCTTTATAAATACTCATGTCCTCTTTTGCCGAAAATGCATTATGTAAGGCCTTTCACTGTCATGCAACTTGACATGCTACGACACCAGGCAGTCAACATAGTAGCCATGCGGTTGGGACGAGCAGAACCCCCGCTGAGAAAGGA
The DNA here is from genome assembly GCA_000715115.1 of Nicotiana otophora. Classification (NCBI taxonomy): domain Eukaryota; kingdom Viridiplantae; phylum Streptophyta; class Magnoliopsida; order Solanales; family Solanaceae; genus Nicotiana; species Nicotiana otophora. The sequence goes on from AWOL01S0031574.1 coordinate 51,279, forward strand.
AGTGGTGGAATACATGTCTGATGTAGACTCACACCTTTGGAGCATGAGGCGTAGCAAGGCAAACTTTTTCCGTCTAATGTCAATTTTCACAGGATTATTTGCTGTTGGCAAATGGTTTGGAGACATCTGCATGTGGAAGAACCCAATCACAACAGTCCTCGTGCACGTCCTCTTTCTTATGCTAGTGTCATTTCCAGAGCTTATTTTACCAACTGTTTTCCTTTACATGTTTCTAATAGGAGTGTGGAATTACCGTTACCGGCCTAGGTATCCTCCTCACATGAACACAAAGTTATCACAAGCCGAATCAGTGCACCCGGACGAGCTTGATGAAGAGTTCGACACATTCCCAACTAGCCGTGGCCCTGAACTGGTACGAATGAGATATGATCGACTAAGGAGTGTAGCTGGACGAATTCAAACAGTCGTTGGTGACGTTGCAACACAAGGCGAGCGATTCCAGTCACTGCTGAGTTGGCGCGATCCACGTGCCACAGCCTTATTTGTCACATTTTGCCTTATAGCTGCATTGGTCTTGTACGTAACACCATTCCAGGTAATTGCAGCTCTTATAGGCATCTATATGATGAGACATCCGAGATTTCGCCATAGGCTGCCTTCTGTGCCAATCAACTTCTTCCGCCGGCTGCCAGCTCGGACAGATAGTATGTTGTAAGTTGTTGGAAGCTAAGACATTACATCTGGTTTGAGGTCTTAGTTTAATTTGTTCCTTCTATTGCTTTTTATGTGTTCTTCTGCAGCATTTGGTGTAGGTACTGATGTGATATTCAGGACCAGATAAATAATTCTCTTGGCCTGTTTACTTCTTTATATATAATAAGACCTATTCCTACAACTTTTTTCCTTATTATGATTAGTATATGTATCATTGGTTGTGCATTTTTGCCAGTGGCGGATGTAGCATTATAGTTACGGATTCAACTGAACTCATAACTTTCAAGGCGGGACATAACTTTTGTGTAAAAAAATCATTAACATTATAAGAAATACTAGTAGATATGAACGCGTTTAAAAATATAATGAGTTCAATAGTAAGAATCTTAAATATTAAACTCATAGAATTTAAATCCTGGATCTGCCTCTGATTTTTGCTTCAATACAAGTGTGGCACTTCATCTGCTAAAACAAACTCCAATGATGGTGTATATTTAAAGTTCTTAAACATAGTAGGCATTTGGACATAAAAATTGTACTTGTTGGAAAAAAAACACCATTTGGAGTTAAGTTGAAAAATGGTATTTGAATTTTGAAATTACGTTTGGACATGCATTTCAATTTTGAAAAAGTGGTCAAAATAACTTTTTGGTTTTTGAAAATCTCAAAAAACTTGTAACATTTCAATTTTAAATAACATTTTCGAACTCTATGGACAAACGGATCCTTAGAATGGGACAGTTATATTTCTTTTAGATAAGAAAATGCCTTTTGTTGTTCCTTCTTCAGCATGCAAGATTGCATGAATAGTAAAGTGTAGTCAGTCCAAACTCTACCAAATCCAATTTATAAATAGCAAATAGGAATTAGCAATGAGCATTTATATATAGCAATTACAAAAATGTGATTTACAAATCGCAATGACCAAATGCAACACATGTATGGCAATTAATATCTTACAATTATAAAATGGAGCTCTACTTTAAGATTAATTCTCGTATATGATTAGTAGAGTGTAGTCAGTTCCAAACGCGAATAAAGGCTAGAAAATCCAATTCGTAAATCGTAGTTAACTTAATAAATCACAATTAGCAATAAATTGCATTACCAAATGTGCTCTATAAATTGCAAATAGCAAATACTATCTATAATCGCAAATAGCAATTGAGATTTATAAATCGCAACTAGATATACAAATTGTCATTCTAAGTCGCACTTACCAGTAAAAATCGTAATAGAAGAATACTTTATAAAGCACAAAATTCGAATTACAAATCGTTATTATCGAATGAGTCCTATAAATCGTAATTACATAATGAAATTTATGACTCCCAATTCTCAAGTACCGATAGAAATTACACCCGGTAAACTCAGTTTATAAGTGAAACCATTTTAATTATTTTTTTCCCATCCAACCATGCTATTTCCTGTATGTCGATCATCAAAATATTCCAACAATTTATGCGGTGGCCTGACCAATTCAATATATATATATATATATATATATATTTGAAATGCTGAAGAAACTTATTACAAATATTAAGGCTTATATTATAATATGTCTTCAATATGAACTTTTGCTGTATAAGATGTGAGTGGTGGTTGGATATAAAGACTCAAGAGAGGGGTTGGGTTGTGGGCATAGTTTGGGCAAACCCCGAAATCTAAATCAAAATTTTAATATTTTGGATTTTTGGTTTAGATTTTCGGATTACAGATTGGATTTTGGATTTAATTTTTAAAAATTTTGGATATTGGATTTTGGTACTTCGGATTTTGGATATCCGAAAATCCAAAAATTGTATGCTTTATATTTAGTTCATTATCCATATGTCAATAGTAATAAGTTGAATTCCCTACCCATTATATATTATATCATATGATTATTGTCATAATACTTTCTATTTGGATATGGTTTTACTATTGCTATTTCGTATCAGCCGTATTAATGTCTCTATTGCATTTCCTTGATAATAATTTTATTTGTTTATTTGGATTATTTTTGTATACTATATTGCACAGGTTATTAGACTAGTGAGTGTCTTGACTGTACCTCGTCACTACTCCACTGAGCTTAATCTTGATACTTACTGGGTACCGACTTTGGTGTACTCATATTACGCTTCTGCACATTTTTGTGCAAAGCCATGTATTGGAGATATCGGATTTGGACAGAGTTAGAGTGTGATCGCAATGATTTAAGGTAGAGCTGCTTTGTCGTCGCAGTCCCTTAGAGTCTTTTCATTTTTATTGTACTAAATTATTAATCAAACAGTATTGAGTATTTGATCCTTGAGATCATTTCATGTATTCAGTTAGAGTTCGTGACTCAGTATTACCAGTCTCGGGAGGTTGTTTGTAATTATTTCCGATGTTGGTTTTGACATTAGTATTTAATTATATGTTTAAAAAAAATTGGCTTGAATTGTAATTATAATCGGCTTAGTCTTAGAGGCTAAGTACCATCACGACGTTTGCGGTGGAATTTTGGGTCGTGACAGAAGTGCGGCAACAGCAGCGGGCCAGTGCTTGCAATTGAAAGAAAGGCGAAAAAATCCACATCAAATGGAAGATTACGCGCATATACTTGACATAGTCTAGCACATTTCACGTAAATTACAAAGAGGCACCACAACATTACCAAAGAGCCTACAGCTATTGAGACGATGATGGAATGCTCTTGAAATAGATTCTGATGGCTGCCTTGAAATTTGAATTGTAGCCAGCCAAGGAAAAAAGCTATTATCGCGGCAGAAAATGTGATGATCACCGGTTCCGCCATTGATGAGCTTTCAATTGAATTACCTGCACCTACGACACAAAAATATTTAGCACCCAGGAAACAAGAAGGAGAAGGAGGAGGAGGAGGAGGAGGTACAATGAAGACAAAGGGGTGTTTTTTTGAAGACAGAAAGAAGAATTCTCGAGCTTATATATGGAGACTTAGGCCTCAAAAATTTTGCTCCACTATCGTTCAATAATAAAATTCAATAATGGATTGAGATCAAGTTAAGCATGTTGGCACCTTGTTGCAGTGGCGCGGATATAGTGTAGAGTTCAATTGAACCCATAATTTTTTATGTTTAGTAAAAATTTATGTACAAAAATTCATTAAAAATACAAAAATAGTAAATATGAACCAATAACGTTAAAAATATAACGGGTTCAATTCTAAAAACCTTATAACTTGAACTCATAGAGTTTAAATCCTAGATCCGTCTCTGCCTTGTGATACCTTGGAATATTTGTTTGAATAGCTTGTTCATACGAGGGTTAGTAGTCAATGATGTCTACTTTTTCCGTGTATTTCAAAATATGTTAGAAGCAGTGACTATATATGTACAAACTTTTATGGGTGGTTTAATTTTTCAAGTTTAAAGCATTAAAATGGAGTAGATTCTTAGGTCAAACCAATGATACAATTCTTCCAAACATGTGAAGGTGATTTTTCCATTTTTTTTTTCAGTTTTATCTTTTTATGTTCATATATTAATAATTGCTCAAATTAAATAAGTATAATAGATATGTGGATTCTACAGTGCGTGCTCCTTAATTGTTAATCTCTTTAATCCTATCCTTTCATGTTAATTAATTTACTCACAATAATCTCCCATTAATAACTAATTTATCCCTCTATGTATTTATACTAATATAAAATAAATAAAGCTTCAAACACAAAACATTAATACTCAATTTTATTTTAATATTCTCCGTATATTTAACTTAAATCTATAAATAAATAACTAAAATGACAAGTAACTACAAGTTGTTAGAGACATCTATACAGACAATCATATACTCCCATGATACCTACTTTAAGATATGGTCGATGGTCTCCACTTACACTACAGTCCAAAGTTTCTTTAGATTGAATATTTTGGATTCTTTATACTTTTTGCCAAGATTTTTGGAGTAAAAAGAGACATGAAACAATGGCATCTGCTCTTCATTTTACACCAGCCCCCCCATAAGTAAAATACATATGATTCATGTTTTAATAAGTAAAATTATTTTATACTATCAAATCATATAAATTAAAAAGAAAATTTTGCACATACTAAAAAAAATAGAAAGTACGTACGTACTAGTTCTAGTGTAAAAAAAAGGGAAACAGCAAAGAAATGAAGCTAGCTTGCATTAGCTATAGCTAGCTCTTGTATAAAGGAATTAATGGATCCAAGCCCAGCCGACGAAATGCGTTTTTCTTCTTTCTTCCCAGGTAGCATAGAACTGGATCAACCCTTTTTGCCCAAAACTGCCTGTCCTCAAATGCATCTTCCAACTTGTCGAAAACCTAATAGAGGATCTTCACAGAAGGAATTAGGTAGAGGGAAAACACAAGGGAGCGCGGCGAGTCAGTGCTTGCAATTGAAACAACAACAACAACCCAGTATAATCCCACTAGTGGGGTTTGGGAAGGATAGTGTGTACGCAGACCTTACCCCTGCCCTGGGGTAGAGAGGCTGTTTCCAAATGACCCTCGGCATCCTTCCCTCCAAGAACTCTCCACCTTGCTCTTGGGGTGACTCGAACTCACAACATTTTGGTTGGAAGTGGTGGGTGCTTACCATCACAGCAACCCAATTGAAAGAAAGGCGAAAACATCCATATCAAATGGAAGATTACGCGCATATGCGTGATATAGTCCAGCGCATTTTACGTAAATTACAAAGAGGCACCACAGCATCACCAAAGAGCCTACAGCTATTGAGACGATGATGGAATGCTCTTGAAACAGATTCTGCTTATCAACTGTAGTGACATGCTTACTATGTTTCCTCAGTCTCGAAACTTGCTCTCGTTTTTCTAGAGCTTGCATTCTTTGACTTAATTTGTCAGTAGAGTTGATTGAAACAACTAGGGGGCATCTTGACTAATATTAAACCGGTTATCTGGAGAAGTTCCCTTAATTTGTTTTCATGGTTCGAATTTCGGTATGATGAAACATTCAATGATAGAAAGAGACTCCATTCAGTTAGAGGATGAGGAAGTGTAGAAATTTGAACTACAACCCTAAACAGTGTCAGAATAGCACAAACGAAGAAGAGCTTCTTCCATCATCAATTCTGAACAATACAACAACAAGTATTGGCCGCAACAATTTCCTCATCTTCTTCAGCATAACAAGGTGGGTTGCTCTGATGGTAAGCACCCTCCACTTCCAACCAAGAGGTTGTGAGTTCGAGTCACCCCAAGAGCAAGGTGGGGAGTTCTTGGAGGGAAGGATGCCGAGGGTCTATTGGAAACAGCCTCTCTACCCCANCCCTCGGCATCCTTCCCTCCAAGAACTCTCCACCTTGCTCTTGGGGTGACTCGAACTCACAACATTTTGGTTGGAAGTGGTGGGTGCTTACCATCACAGCAACCCAATTGAAAGAAAGGCGAAAACATCCATATCAAATGGAAGATTACGCGCATATGCGTGATATAGTCCAGCGCATTTTACGTAAATTACAAAGAGGCACCACAGCATCACCAAAGAGCCTACAGCTATTGAGACGATGATGGAATGCTCTTGAAACAGATTCTGCTTATCAACTGTAGTGACATGCTTACTATGTTTCCTCAGTCTCGAAACTTGCTCTCGTTTTTCTAGAGCTTGCATTCTTTGACTTAATTTGTCAGTAGAGTTGATTGAAACAACTAGGGGGCATCTTGACTAATATTAAACCGGTTATCTGGAGAAGTTCCCTTAATTTGTTTTCATGGTTCGAATTTCGGTATGATGAAACATTCAATGATAGAAAGAGACTCCATTCAGTTAGAGGATGAGGAAGTGTAGAAATTTGAACTACAACCCTAAACAGTGTCAGAATAGCACAAACGAAGAAGAGCTTCTTCCATCATCAATTCTGAACAATACAACAACAAGTATTGGCCGCAACAATTTCCTCATCTTCTTCAGCATAACAAGGTGGGTTGCTCTGATGGTAAGCACCCTCCACTTCCAACCAAGAGGTTGTGAGTTCGAGTCACCCCAAGAGCAAGGTGGGGAGTTCTTGGAGGGAAGGATGCCGAGGGTCTATTGGAAACAGCCTCTCTACCCGAGGGTAGGAGTAAGGTCTGCGTACACACTACCCTCCCCAGACCCCACTAATGAGATTATACTGGGTTGTTGTTGTTGTTGTTGTTGTTTCAGCATACAAAGACTCCTGCCTCTATGAAAAAGTTCTGATCTTGTAGCTAAAATAAAAGATATATTTACATATCCATTTTCAGACCCTTAGGCAGCCTAAAACAGCCATCTGCTACTCCTCCAACAAGTTCCGATGCTCAAACACAGAGATCTGTGAAAGAAATTGTTTAAGATGTGGGATACTATACCATATAGAAGGGTGAAATAATATAAATTTCAACTACTGACCAAGATAATAATCTAGTGAACCAACCATTCACAAGGCAGAAATAAAAACTAATTTAAGCTAAAAAATCCAAGTGCAAAGGGCATATCTTGATACATTGTTAATCTAGATATCTGTCAATTAGCAGATTTGTAGTAATAATTTTGGTTAAACATTAAAGACAGAACCTAAGATTTATTGTTCTCTCTGTTAAGAAAGAAAGGACATAGGCAGCTACACAAGATAAAAACTATTTGTTGAAAACTTCTAATCAGTTTCTGTTAACAGAGGCAGTAACTAATCATCTAATGATGAAATGAGGTATAGAGAAACCAGAAACTACATTCGTCACGGTTTAAGTTACTCTGTTAATTGGAACATGAGTTCTGTTACTTAAATAAGATTTCCACAAGCTAACCAATCATTTGAAAATATTAAAACACAAACAATTAGTGATACATTCAAAACACCAACACAAACCCTGCCCCCTTCCCCACAAATCCCCAACCAAACAAAAAACAACAAACTCATTCAGTTTTCATAAGTGGGGTCTGGGGACGGTAGTACACGGACCTTACCCATTACCTGGAGGGCAAAGAGCCTGTTTCGATAGACTCCCGGCTAAAAAACTAGGTCTAGAAGTAGTTGCAAACAGTGAGCACTATGGAACATTGACAACTAAACAAGCAAATTGTAATTGACTTAACTTAATTATTTAAAACAACCTGTACACCTACTGTATACAACAATTCCATGACATAAGAAAAGAGAGAAAGGATATACTTATTATTTATTGTGGCCAGAAAAGATACTCTCCTTCACAGTCCAGTTACCACCAACCTAAGAAATTCCCTTGTCTGTTATAAGCTTTGCAACCTTTAACTATTACACTCCCACTTAATAAATGATCAAAAGCTAGCAAACCATGTCACTCCATTTAAGCTCATCTTATCCAAAATTATTACAAAATAAAATTAAAATTAAAAAATATTAGAATTTCTTTATATTTTATATTTGCATATAAATCTCATATAATCAAATAAGAGGAAAAGGATACATTACAAAACAAAATAAACATGGACACACCTCCATCCTCTTAAGTATGAATATTGGGCAAAACTAAAAGGCAGTCAGGTATATTAAGCTCACGCTATACGCGGAATTCGGGGAAAGATCTGACCAGAAGGGTCTATTGTATGCAGTTTTACCTGTATTTCTGCAAGAGATTATTTTTACAACTCGAACATGTGACCAACTTTACCAGTTACATCAAGACTCCGAGTTGGAATATTGTGCAAAACTAAAAGGCAGTCCGGTGCACTAAACTCCCGTTATACGCGGGATCCGAGGAAGGATTAGACAACAAGAGTCTATTGTACGCAATTTTACTTATATTATTGCAAGAAGCTGTTTTCACGGCTCGAACATGTGACCAACTTTACCAGTTACGTCAAGGCTCCCTGTTCGAATATAATGTGGCGTTGATGTGGAAATATAGTGGCTCATGTGTAAAGCACCTCATATTGTGAGACTGGTATTATAGTGTTAGGGTGTCATTTATTTCATTTCGAACAAGAATATGAGGTAAATAAATGTAACGACCTGGTCGGTCGTTTCGAGAGTTGTAGCCCCGTTTTCCCATTTTCTGTTTCTTTTGTGTTCTACAGATGTATTATGATTTATCGGGTTAGTTGGTTCGGGTCTGAAGTGATTTCAGAATGAATTGAGATACTTAGTCTCTTATTTAAAAGCTTAAGTTGAAAAAGTTGACCGGATATTGACTTATGTGCAAACGACCTCGGATTTGAATTTTGATGGTTTCGTTAGCTCCGTTAGGTGATTCTGGACTTAGGAGCGCGTCTGGATTCTGATTTGGAGGTCCGTAGTAGAATTTGACTTGAAATGGCGAAAATTGAATTTTTTGGCAAGTTTGATCGAGAGTGAAAATTTTGATATCGGGGTCGGATTGGATTTTCGGGGATTGGAGTAGGTTTGTGATTTCATTTGTGACGTGTGTGCAAAATGTGAGGTCAATAAGACGTGATTGGATAGGTTTCGGCATCATTTGTAGAATTTAAAAATTTTGAAGTTCATTAGGCTTGAATTCGGATGTAATTCGTATTTTTGAGGTTGTTTGAGGTGATTTGAGGATTCAACTAAGTTCGTATTGGGTTATAAAACTTGTTGGTATGTTTGGTTGAGGTCCCGGGGGCCTCGGGTTGATTTCGGGTGGTTAACGAATCAAAGTATGATGTTGAATGATAGTTGAAGTGTTGTTCCTGCTGGTGTAATAGCACTTGCGAGTGGGGAACCGCAGGTGCGAGCTCACATAGGCAGAGAGGGCATCGCTAGTGCGGAACTTTAGGCGAGGCAGCACATGGTCGCAGGTGCGATGCTTTTCCCGTACCTGTGTGACCACATATGTGGTAGTAGGATCGCAGAAGCGGAAGTGGACTGTGGGCTGGGCTTCGCAGAAGCGGATACTTCCTCGCAGGAGTGAGCCCGCAGGAGCGGAATTCTTCGCAGAAGCGGGTGACTTGTTCTCAACCACGAAGCCGCAGATGCGGGTAAATGGCCGCAGTTGCGGAAAGCCTAGGCAGAGTGTTTAAAAATAAGGGTTCATGATTTTAGTCTTATTTCAACATTTTGGACTCGGACTTAGGCGATTTTGGAGAGAATTTTCGAGGCGATTATTGAGGTAAGCTTCTTGTACTCGTTTTTTTAATCATAAATCTTGTTTCCCAATTGCTTTTCCCCCCAAAATTGTGTGGTGTTGAAGTGAAATTTGGGGATTTGAGGCTAGGGATTTAGAAATTGAATTTTGGTGATTTGAATGAACATTTGATGTCGCATTTTGATAAATTTGGTATGGTTAGACTCGTGAGTGAATGGGCTTCGGGTTTTGTAACTTTTGTCAGATTTCGAGACGTGGGCCTGGGGGATGGGTTTGAGCCAATTTCGCATTTTGGCTATGATTTAGTACTTTTCTTGTGGAATTAATCCCTTTAGCCTATATTGATTGTATTGTACTGCTTGTGGCTAGATTCGGAACGTTTGGAGACCGATTTGAGAGGCAAAGGCATTTTGAAGTAGAGATTTTCTCGGTTTGAGGTAAGTAACGCTTTCAAACTTGGTTTTGAGGGTTCGAAACCCCGAATTATGTGTTAAGTGATTGGTATTGAGGTGGCGCACATGCCAAGTAACGGGCGTGCACCGTGAGAATTGTGGCCTGATTGATTCCATGGCACTATATAGTGACTTTATCTTGTTGATATCCGTGTTTTCATCAATGATAAAGTAATTGAGTTGTCAATCATACTACGTATCATGTTTAGGCTTTATGATGGTACTGTTGGGACCCCTAGTGGTCGTTTTTTGTTGTCATCTCACTGGTTTCATTGATATTTTGTACTCAGTCATGTTCATACATTTCATATCATATCTCAGCCTCAGTTGTTATTTATTGATACGTCATATCATTGTTTCGGGCCATTTTTCATGATATTGTGAGCCCGTGAGTGAGACTGGAGAGATTCATGACTGAGTGAGGGTGAGAGCCTGATTATGAGTGACAGTTATGGGATCGGGTTGCATGTCGCAACGGTTATACTGATTTTATGATAGCGCTTGGGCTGTAGGATCCCTTCCGGAGTCTGTACACACCCCCAGTGAGTGCGGTTAATATTATTGAGGGATGGATCTTCCCTGGACATGGATCTTGTCCGAAGTACTTAATACCTGGAGATGGATCTTCTCCACAGGGCTGGATTGGCCTTCCTCGGTACTGGGCGACTTATAGTTAGTCATGTATGTGTTCCGGGATGGGTCTTCCCTGGGCAGTATGGGCCATATACAGTATCGAGTGGTTGAGCATTCGAGAGTGTGAGCACATGAGGCTGACAGCATGGTGCATCACATACAGCATGTGCATTGGCATGTAGAGATAGCATAGTTATATTCTTTACACTGTTCGGATCTGCTGTACTTTACTGTTTTGAGTTGCCTATTTACTTTGAAAGCATGCATACGTTTCTGCACAGTTATTTTTATTTTATCTATACCGGTTAAGTTCGTCACTACCTTTCAGTCCAAAGGCTGGACTTGTTACTTACTCAGTTGGATGTACTCACGTTACTCCCTGCACCTCGTGTGCAGATCCAGGCATTTCTGGTCATGGCGGCGGTTGTTGATTGAGGCTTTAGAGTTTGGAGATTACCAAGGTACCTGCACGGCGTTCGCAGTCCTTGGCTCTCCTTCTTTATCGCTAGTTGTATTTTTAGTTTATTTCTCTAGACATTGTAGTGGACTGTATTCTGATTTAGACGCCCATGTACTCTGTGACACCCCGATTTTGGGATGAATTGTATCGTATTTTGGATATTTATGTTTTCAAAAAAGCTTCCCTAAATTATTAAATTGCTTCCGTCTTTATGTTCAAAGATTTTACTGTGTTGAGATGTTGAGTTGTGGCTTGCCTAGTTCCACGATAGGCGCCATCACGACGGTTAGATTTTGGTTCGTGGCAAGTTGGTATCAGAGCCTAGGTTACATGGGTCTCACGAGTCATGAGCAAGTTTAGTAGAGTCTTGCGGATCGGTACGGAGACGTCTGTACTTATCTTCGAGAGGCTGCTGAACCCTTAGGAAAATTTTACTTTCTTGTACTCTATCGTGCGGTATTGATTCAGCTTGAAACATAACTCTTTGAATTCCTTCTACGCATTCGTGTGCGCATGTGAGCGCTCAGTATCAGTTGTGCATCGCTGGCTTGTAATTCCACGAATGAGGTTCGAGATGAATATTCTGTGTTTTGGTGATTGGCCAGTTTGGAGGACTTGAGGCCAGGGTTAGACCGCAGCTTAAGCTCGATTGTTTCGGTTATGAGAACTTGTGGGTTTGGATTCATGTGACCGACAGTGTCCCTATGAGTGGAAAATTATGGCTCGATGAACGGTCGAATGGCTATACGATGAGTATGATGTGACTGCGGGATGTGTTCAGATGGGTTGAATGTGACGAATAAAGTTTACTTGTGACTCAAGACCTTGCTATGAGGTATTTGATTTCTGTCTTGATTGACGTATAGTCTCGAGTTATGAGTGTATTGAAGGATCTTTAACGTTGTTTAATTGTGGGACAAATTAAATTCCCATGTCTTGTTAATGAGTTTGGACTTAGGAAGATTAAGTACTTGCGTAGTAATTGTGGTTGCGAAAGGGTATAACAAGATGCCAATTTGAGGCTAAGCAGGGGGGTATCTCTTGCAAAGTAATCTATGTAGGTGTGTTCCTTATAATGTTGAGCGGGAGAGTTTCTATTCTACCAGCGTAGTGTATGTGTCGAGATTTGAATTTGAATGTGGGTGAGGAAGCTGACTTGACTGTCAAGAGAATAAATGCGAGCTTAGCGGATGATTGAGGTACTTTATGGTTTGTATTACCTGAGCTCGTGAAGCATTCTCGTTGAATCGACTGCGGGATTATGGCAATAGTAGAGTATGGGTATGGCGAGTTATCAGATGTTTTATTATATGGCTTTGAGCCAAGTGGGGGAGTTTGTTATCTACGATTTGACTGCACGATTATGTGATGTATTGGTTTTTGCCCGAGACATACTTGTGGATTAGTTATGACTTACAGAGGTTGAGATTGAGGATGGACCCGACTGGTCGTTTGGAGCATTTGCACTTCGCTCGATAGTTTGAGGGCATGAGTAGCTCCGTATGACTCGAAATTGTTTTATCTCAACAAAACATGAGATAAACTCATCTCAAAATTAATCTCGAAATTATTTATCACTTATCTCTCGTACCAAAACGGAGCAATCAACGAATTCCGGCGAAATAGAAGATCTACGTGACCAAATTTTCCTGTTAAAAAGAGGATCTCTCTTCTTCTTCATTCTCAAGAGGAATGCATCAACAAAACTTCCCTTCCATATAGATCGTCGTGGCATGAACTAATTTCTTCGCTTCGATTCCGCCCCTAAAGCTAGCTCCTACTCCTCCTCCTTCTCCTTTAGGATAGGATCCTCCTTGGTCCTTTTTACATAACACTCTCGGCCGCCCAAGAGGACTGGCTATCTTTCTCTTTATACGCAAAGGGCTACTAGTGACTAAACTAAGAGCCCGTTTGGACATAAGAAACTTTTTCTTTTTTTCAAAAAAATCACTTTTTTCCAAAATCAACGTTTGTTCATAAAATTTTTAATTTTTACTTGAATATACATTTTGAAAATTTTCGAAAATTTAAAAAGCTCCAAAAAACTATTTTTCAAAATTCTCACTCACAAAACTTAAAAAACAACCCAAAATTATATTCATGCCCAAATACAACTCTAAATTTCAAATACCATTTTCACTTAAAAAAACAATTTCCCCCCACTTTAGAATTTTACAATTCTTATGTCCAAACACCCGCTAAGTTTGAATAAAACTGCAAGCACTAGTAAATATTACATCTTTCCCTGCAACTTCCAAAAAACTTGTAGCAGATATTGTCACGCAAATACAGAGATTAAGATCAAAGACAAACTCAAACTTTGCTTGAAAGTTGAAACCATCTAGACCAAAACTTCAAGTTTTTCTTGCCTTGCCAATTGGTTAGTACCCCGGTCAAATGCTTCAGTAACCAAAAAAAATGAGGAAAAAAGTGCATTAATCAATTTTGCTAAAATAACATGGTCCATCACACTTAACCTTCTAAAGACAGCAATATTACAAATCTACTTCCAACCAACACAAACTTCTACCACTGCTATTTTCAAAAACCTAAAAGAGGATACTTTTGTTACATGAGTTTGTTAGCACAATCCATCAATCTACTAACGGGCAGCTAGTTAAATGGTTGAGTCTATCTCCTGCGCGCGCGTTTCATTTACAACAACAGCACATATATACAAACTCTCTCATGTGTCCATTGAAGCAAATTATAATCATCCGCGCGTCAGGTCAATCTCATGCTGAGAATTTCTTAGTTCAGGCCTTGAACTCGGCGGCCAAACACCAGTTGCTGAATTTGAAGTTGGATCTTGATTCACGGTAGCATTAATCGGTGTAGATGGCTTTTCAGCAGACTCGTTCTCGCCTTTGGTACTGGTTTCTTGTTTGCTCTTTACTTTTGGACCATATACAAAGCTGCATACAACCACCTGTAAAAAAAATTCAATTATTTGCTTGTCACATAGAACACAGAAACAGATACTTCTGATCTCCACGTCAAAGGTAGCGTGTCGGAGATTCGCATAATCCAAATTTGTTATGAGCATGTTTTCACAAGAATCAACAATATACCTGTACAGGGCTGGCCGCAATGAGCCTGCCACCAATGGCACCCCCGAGTACATGCCCATCAGGGCTACTAACCGAGATACTTATACCACCCGTGCGATCACGTGGACCACCACTTTCAGAGACCAAGTATGAGCCAGACAAGCATAGTATCTCAAAACGACCCTGCACAACATGACGAACATTCAAATCTCAGTTTAATCAAAGAACAAGTTTCATTCCGCAGGGTCAAAAGACTCCCAAGGAAATGAGTAAATGACTTGCGTACTGGCAAAGGGTAACAAGAACAACAAACTTAAGATTTATAGGAAGACTCGACCATTATCCACCGAGTTTTGAACCGTGCACCAATGATCTTCGAGGATTTCTCGGTTATCAAAAATAAAACGTCCGATTTAATTTGAATCATTACATTACTAAGGGTGGTCCACCAAAAGACAAACACCTGGCCCATAGGTTTTAAATTCTTTGAAGAATTTTAACACATAGCTGATTTTCATCTCAAGTAGAAGAATTATGTATAAACAAAAGGTCTGCAGTAGAATTGTTAGTCCTTTCCGAACACTACATCGACATTATTTGGCAATATAAAGCATTATATTTGAAAAGAAATGTAAACTATAGCAGTCAGTGATAATAAACAATCTAAATACTCTTAAAAACAAGGTGTTATACTTGGTCAGAACTTTCCAATGTTGAATGGTTAATTGTTTCCACTTTCTATAGATATGTTTCTTTACTTAAAATATATCAACACTTCGTCACTCAATTGCTGAGTGATTCTAAAGTATCCTTACCGAACACGTACCGTGCCTCAAACAGTTAAAAGATCCCTGCGTGAAAAGGAAGGAGAAAAAGAAATATTGCTTCCTGCGACTAGGTTTGATATATAGTAATTGACTTACTGTGTGGTATATATGTCCATAATCTGGTAGCATCTATATCTAAAATAAGGTTTGTCATAGAATAGGTGATGCGGCACCTCTCTATGGCCAGCAAACACATTTATCTTTTTTTCTCACATTTTTTGAGAAAAAAGAACAAACAGCAAAAATGTGAGGAAAAAGATAATATGTTTGATGGCCATAGAGAGGTGCCACATCACCTACTCTAAGCCCAGTTTTATATTATACATAGATACTAACATACGGTAGACTCATATATCACTCTAGTAGATCAACTACTAGATATCAACCATCGTCGCGACAAGCAATATGTTCAT